>CABEEJ010002979.1:0-67546 GCA_901482245.1 Timema douglasi
AAATCATACGGATGTGGAAAGTAGACTAATTGATAGCCTAGGGGGGTAGCCTGGGGGGGTGGGCCAGGTAGCCCCCCTAACTACTATCGTTTAAATATGTAACTTATCTCTTAATAAACTTTTGCACGCTTAAAATTAATTATTTAGAAATAAAAATATATGTTTATTTTTATTCCTTCAACTACCTTTTGAATCTCCATTGATGGTCCCATGTTTATTTTAATATTTTGATTAGGGTGTAACATATTTGATGAAATATATATTAATAAACTACACATGTTTTTGGTAATGTGCCAGCTTTACCTATGGGTTGTTTCAATGACCTGCAGGAATTTTATTAAGTTTTGATGTTTTAGACCCTTAACAACTTCTATTTGTCTTGGCAGAAACTTCTTTAGGTATTCGGTGGGTGCTTGGAACTTTGACACAATTTTCACTGCCACGTCACGCTGGTGACGTTCTGAACGCGCTACCTTAACACAACAAACAATAAGTACACCACTATTTCAATTAAAAATTAAGTAGCCTCATATGTAATAATTGAGTAAGTGGGCCATTATTATATTTAAAATATTAAATATTCCATTGTTGAGAAGTTTATTAGTCACTTGGAACCTAATCATCCTTACTAATCTAATTTAGGCCATTGCCATTTCAGATTGTTTTTCTAAGATTATAATTCTCCTTATTTTATTTTTGAGCACTGCATCTTACTACCCATTCAGGTTTTATGCATATTTACTAACTACCCACTAATATGCTAGACCTGAGGTAGGTTATATTTAGATTCACTTAACCGTTGTGTCTCTATGAAGATAATAAATACTTCATCTAATTTATTTGAGGTATTTAACACGAACTTTCTGAATCGACACAACATCCAGCCCCTCGCCCAGAAATTAATTAATCATCCTAAAGGAGAAAAACATACATTTCACCAATTATACATTTTTCTGCCATGCCAGAAAATGAACCCGGGACTTCTTATCTCAGTAGACAGACACACTACCGACTGAGCTAAGGTGTTGGATAATATTAACTAAAATAGAGATAACATTACTGAAGGTAACCTGGCGGTCTAGGGGTAAGGTGTCAGACTTCTATGCTGGCGGCCGGGGTTAAATCCTCGGTCCCGGCACATATTTATCTGATTACCAAACCCTTCCTTCACCTCTGACAAGACGTCTTGTGAATGTGGGGAATGCCAGGCCTCCACCGTGGTTCGGATTCCACGTTAAACTGTANAATGCCAGGCCTCCACCGTGGTTCGAATTCCACGTTAAACTGTATGTCCTCCATTTCATCTCACAATCACCCCACCATTACACATTAGCGTAAGTGCGTATAGCCCGAACGGGTAGTAAGACGCGGTGCTAATAATAATAATAATAATAATAATAATAATAACATTACTGAAATATTTGCTAACCTGTTTCTGTGTTCTCATGCTTGCCGATACAAATTAAAATACTTGTTCGACATCACATTTGTTCTTTAACCCCTTATTACTAAATGTTCGGGTTATACATCTATGTACCAACTACTCTAAATGAGTTGAGTATTAGAAAGACTGAATATAGTGGAAGTGTACCTACATTTGCTAGGAGGAAGAGTGGAAAACCACCCTCAGTGCACCAGATGGGTATTTAACCCTAATCCCGCCATCAGCAGTTCAGTCTATTGCAATAGTGATGCCTAAGACCATGTAACCACTCAAGCAGGTCATTTTAATGTTGTTACCTTTACGGTGGCGTATGATCCTGAACAAATGGTGCGCCCCAAAGTATAGCCATGATTCTCTATGACAGAGGGCTTACGCCCAGGAACAGAATCCTCCTCTTGGATGTTTGGTATTGTAGCTCCAGCATTCTCCGCGAGGATGGCGGTGGGTTTTGCCACCATAGTTGCACCACCCCCAGGAAAACTTCCAGCGACATCATTCTTCTTAACGTTCATATTCTCCCATTCGAGGACATCTTAAGGTGCTCAAGCTACCAAACTAGATTTGTTTGGTACTGGATGTTTAACAATTACTGTATTGACCTTCTCCTTGAATACAACTGTTCAAAAATGAATCCATTTATTATATCCCAGAGCATCACTTAAAAATTTGTGGTTACCAAGGAAATAAGATTAGCTTTGTTTAGCAAGTAAATATATATTTTTTTAAACATACAAACAGTGTAGGACTACATTGTTGAATGTTTTTAAAAAAAATTACTATATAATATCTATGTAATCCAGCATCGTGGAGTATGGATGGTAAGCAAACCTTGTTAAAACAACCTGTGATATGTTCTCGCCCAATTGACCAAACATACATTATGCTCTGCTCTGCATGCCCCACATTGGAATGTATTCCCCTGAATACCTGACAAATGAGTGTCCTATTGAGGGAATTCACTGACATAGCTTAAACAAATTTTGCTTACCCTCTCAACACTTCACCTTCATGACACGCCACTGACATCATCTATTTTTTTAAACTCAAATAAATTTTTCTATTAGTAGTTGGATTTTAATCGCATATTCTGTTATATTTAGTCTCTTTTCAAGCAAATATGGAACAATTTTTCCTTAATTCTTCTTTACTGTCACCTTAAAATAGTGGAATTAAAAGCGGATATTTCGAACGAGAAGCAAGATGAAAATCTCTGACAGGAAGGATTGCCTCAATGTCAATAATCTCGACTGACGTGCTCAGCTTTTAATTAGGAAGTTAATATTCATCTATCCTTTTCAGGTATGTTACGAGAGTTTTCTCACTTGTTTGTCTACTCATTCTTTCTTCACGTATTTCACCTTATTTAAAATAAAAATATATTAAAAATTTAATGTAAGAACATAATTATTATTAACTAAAATAAAATTTAACTGTGCAATAATCGTGGACCAAATTTGTATGTCACCTGTATCACGTATTTACTAGCACGCTCAGGCTATCAACATATTTTCACTATGGTGTAAGAAAGAGAAATGTAAAAGTTAGAGGATATGTATTCTCATTTGCATGGAGGAAAAATCAGAAAAAATTGATTAAAACTCACCCTCAGGCCTCAGTATACTTGACTGGAATTTAAACCCGGTCTCGCCATCATCAAATAGTCGGTATATTCTCTGAATCATTCGATCACCGATGCGGGCTAAAGTGCAGTTATCGAGGGACCAAACAAATCTCATTATTGAATGCTTGTATTTTACCAGCATAATGTAATAATTTGGAATTAATTGCGCCACGCTTTGGGTGTCAATTGTAGTACTATTGAATCAATCACCCCGCTTTGGGCATCGATTGAAACACTATGGATTAATTCCCTGATATAATAATGCTGTGATGATGTATAGGTTGTCTATAGCTCCGTGATCTAGCGCTGTACGGAAAAGATACTGTTTAACCAGCTGTCTATAGCTCCGTGTTCGAGCACTAATTAAATCGGTATATTAATAAAATTGAAGAAAGAGAACTGTTGATGGCTGTTTATTCACACACGGTTTATTTAAATAACACCTGTTAATTACGTATACATATTCCAATTAAATGTTTTATATCACTGCACACTTGTGATATTAATGTAAGTTATTTTAGACTGTGACTGCCAGTGTGTGGCTTTGACTGACTTGTGCGTGAGCGGGATCTCCCGTTGTAGATGTTTGGATCCCAGAGATGCCTTAAGCATACGCACAATGGTTTATATATGACATACCCCTTGCCTCTTTCTCCTCTCGTCAACCATGTAAAATCTAACTAATAGAAAGAGTCCTGGCGACAGGTTTTGTGAAAGCTAGCTTCTTATTGGTATAGAGAAATGGCGTATTCTGCCAAATACTATTAAGTTGTTCCCTTTAAAACTTTTTAATTTTTAATAGCAATACAATTTTGCAATGATAAGATATTTAGAATCTCAAATAGAAGCGGGGATTTGGAAATCTCTGCTTCTGTAAAGTACCGTAAAATTCATTTACATATGAAAAATAAAATAGTAATTTTATGTATAATCTTAATCAACAACAATTTATGAATTTTAATAAAAATCGTTATAGCCGATTTTGAGAAATTGAATTTTTCTATTTTAACACTTTTTAAATTACTATTGAGTTTAGGGTTAAACAGACACACAGACAGACGGCATTGCAAAAACCACATCTTAGGGTTCAGGGGTTCACGAAAAGTTTAAATCCACCAACATCTTAGGAATTTTTTTTTACGCTCGCAATACTTTACCTTTAGCTTTCGAAAAGTTAAAAAATATACATACAGTTGACTCTGGTTATAATGAACCTCTACGGATTCAGATATTTGGTTCACTATGTCCGAAGTTCACTAAAAGAGTTGTTTTTTTAATCTGAAGCTCGTGTGTCAATGAGAAACAAAATACGAGTTCGAATACAATTTCTCTTTATTGAAATATATTAATTAATGTTAACAAATTATGTCATATGCTGCTGTTTACAGTATATGTTTTGAAATAATATTTTTTCAAATCCTTCTTTAAAGTCTGCGCTTTGACTCAACACAATCCATTCACTCAAAAAACTAAACTAATTGGAAAAGTCTAATTTTTTGGAGTTTAGTATACCCTCTCGAAGAACGGGATTAGTGAAAACAATTACTAAATACCCACATACTCTCATTCACTGTCCTGTAAATCCTGTTGTATTAATACAACTCAGAAGACCTCCTTCCTTTAGTTGCAACCAACAAAGCTAATAAAACTCAAGTTAGGTCAATGAGTGCAGTGACTTATTAAGCTCAGCCCTCCCCTTTCAAATTCAGTACTTTCAGTCAAGATTTGTTCTAGCTAAAAAGAAACACCCAGGTAGAGAATCGGTGTCAAGTTTAAACTACCAAAAAGTTATGTTTTTAAAGAATTATGTTTTTAGAAATACATTTCTTGTTGAAAGTTTAAATTTTTTGATTCACTATAACCGTGGTTAATCGGCTTCATTACAAACGAATCTTATAACACACATTGGAATGTATGTGGGTTGGGACCTGTGTGTACATTGTTTTGTTGTTAGATCAGTACCATTACTCTCAACTTCATGTTTCAGTCCTCTATGCTATCTCTTTGGATAGTGCTCCTTTATCTAGGTTCTCTATGCCTCTAAATTAGTTAGTTTTTGTTTGTTTTGTGATTTGATTGTTATTTGTTAAGGTTTAGACTGTGTTCTGGTTTTTTCTTGTATTTTCTTGACGCCTTCCACCTTCATTAACCTTTCCTCACTCATGGAGGCAACAAGAACATACCTGGAACATTCTAGGTCTTTTGTTTTCCCGCCAAGTGTCGCTGGTACGGTTTTCCGCTCTGCCGATTTAGTGAGTCATGCGCTGAGACTTGATAGACCCATAAGTGATATATAAGTTCCATGATCTTTCACCTGGTAGCGGTCCAATCTCAGTTATTCGTGTGCGTGTGTTAATGGAATTGACTGCTCCAAGACAATACCAATCAGACAACATAAAGTGAAGGTGAGATGCCTCTACCCATTCCCATTCCAGCATACAGTCCATTTGTCCGTGTTCGTAAGACTGGTCCTCCAGAGGTTTTTAGTTTTCAGTTCTTGTGATTTACGCCACATAACTTTGGTCCATCCGGGGCAAGGATACGGGTTTCAGCGTTCCTTGCTGTTTCTGTGTGTTAGGGTGGATAGAGCAACTTATTTGTTTTGTGTGGTTATTTCTTGTAACCTTTGTTCACGTCATATTTCGGCCATGTTGGGTCAGTTAGATTAGTGACGTCATCACCTCGATATATCGTTTGAGTTACGGATCAGTCACTGCCATATTGATTGTGCATCGTATCGAATAGTGATCGAGTGTCGTCAGTTCGATATTGTTCGAGAGTCGAGATGTAATCGATGGCCGTGCTATGACTGTTTGTAACTAATCTTGTTTGCTTACGTTTGAATGTTTAGTTCCCGTTTGTTACATTCGATTGGGGTTAATTTGCTATCATCATGTCTTATGCACAGCTCGAAGCTAGGTTTAAGGTGATAACTGGCCGGGTTAACAGACTTTAAAAGCTGTCAGAACAAGTTAAAAATGGCATTACCTAAGTAGAGCTATTTAAGGCACATTGTTCAGACTTGGAACATTTGATACATTTTGAAGAAAGTCGCGTTGAATTGGGAGTCGCGGCAAGTAAATCTAAAAGGGACTTGGATGTTGAAGAACATGACAAGCTGATTGAAGACTTTGAAATTACCTACTACCAGGCTAAGAAGATTTATGCACGGATTACTAAGCCTTCATCCACATCGGGAAACGATAATGGACCTCCAGTAAAGGCATTGTCGGCAAAATTACCTAAGTTGCAACTGCCCACATTTTGTGGTATAAATACTGACTGGACCACATTTCATGACTTGTACGTCTCTTTCGTTGATACAAACAAAACCTTAACACCAGTGGAAAGGTTTCGATATCTTATGACGACGTTATCTGGTGAGCCGCTAAGTTTATTAAAATAGTTACCGGTGACAGATGAGAACTACCCGTTAGCCCGAGCGACTCTTACAGAACGTTACCAAGATGTGAGGTCAATAGCTAACTACATATTTAGAGAAGATAATGCATTTCCCGGGTCTAACCTCAAGGTCACCACAGAACTTAAGGGCGTTAGTGGACACATTCAAGGAGAACTTGGGTGCACTAAATGTGTTAAAGTTTCCAGTTTGTGAGTGGAGTTTAATCTTATTAAACTTGACACTGGACAAGTTAGATAGAGATACATTACTGATGTTTGAACTTGCGCACACGGGTACCAAATTACCAAGTTTTAATCAACTTTTGGAATTTCTTGAAAATCAATTCAAAGCACTGTCATCTGCAAATCAAGGTCTAACACTGTCAATTAGCGCGAGTACTAGACATATAACAACCAACCGGAGGATAGAAGGATCACTGAAGTCACCTGTTGGAGTGATAAGATCATTTTATGTTAACTCAAATCAAGGTCATTGCACTGTGAGTCAAGCTAGCCACAGTATTTATAAGTGCCCAGTGTTCACGAGCAAGACACCGACACAACGCCGGGATTGGGTAAAGTCAAATAATTTGTGTTTTAATTGTTTAAGGAAGTCGCTCCAAGTAAGGGAGTGCTCTTCAAGGTTTAAGTGTCCGCACTGCAATCAAAATTTTCTCACATTGTTGCACATATGGTCAGGTAGTCAAGGCACCACCTACACTTGCGGTCAAGGATCATCTAGCTCAAACCAACGTTTTACCTGCTCTCACATTGACCACACCCAGAGAGACAGTAGGTATATGCAAGGGGATACTACCCATCAGGCTCATTCAGCAGGCCATGAAGGCACAGTTACACGGGGTGAACACATCAACTCACCACCAGTTCTGTGAGCCTTACTACAGTCTTGTTGGGAACCACTGTATTGCAAGTTAAGGATGGGTATGGTGCTTATCAGAAGGTTAGAGTGTTGCTAGATTGTGCGTCACAAACATCATTTATTACTGAAGACTGTGCTCACCGGCCGTGCCTACCACGTCCCAATTTGAAAATTCCTATTAGAGGGATTTCTCAGTCAACTGTGCAAACCAACCAGGGGGTTGTGATATGTGAATTGAAACCGTGTGGTGTTTATGGACCTCAGTTGCTCACCGAGGCCATCATTCTAAGTAAAATCACATCAGGAATGCCATCAACCATGCTTTCTAAAGATATGGTTCAGGAGTTTGCTCATCTTCAGTTGGCTGACCGTCATTTTCATGTACCAGTGCCGATTGACATTCTCTTAAGTGTAAATGTATATCCCGAGATCTTTGATGGTGGGTGGTATTCAACTTCATCTAATTGTCCCTCGGGATTGCATAGCATCTTTGGCTGGATCATAATTGGGCTAGTAGGACCTCAACCACTTATAACTTCTAGTGTCTCGTCGTTTTTTGTTGCTACTGAACCATCACTTGACAGTGTTTTGCACCACTTTTGGGGGGTGGAAGAATTACCCATGACTAACCCCATTGACCCTGATGAAGCTATATGCGAGGCACACTATGTGACATAACACACTCGTGACAATGAGAGTAGATACATTGTTTGGCTACCTTTCAAGAATGCACAACCAGAGTTGGGAGAGTCACGTCAACAAGCAGTCAAGAGACTCACTCAACCGGAACGCCGCTTAGCTCGTTACTCACAAGTGAAGGAACAGTATGTGACCTTTCTAAAGAAATATGAAGAACTCGGTCACATGCAGAGCATTGAACCATCAATGATCCAGGACATTAAATACTATATCCTACATCATTGCGTATCCAAGGAATCTAGTTCATCCACCAAACTGAGAGTGGTATTTGACGATTCTGCAGCAACATCATCGGGTAAATCACTTAATGATACATTATTGAAGGGTCCCAACCTACAAAGGGAAATTGTTATGAATTTTCGATTTCATCCAATTGGGCTCACCACTGATATATGCAAGATATATCTACAAATACTTGTCATTCCGGATGACCGACATTACCAGGTAATACTGTGGTGCGAATCCCCTGATCAACAGATTCAAGAATATCAATTGAATACTGTGACTTATAGTGTATCTTTAGCTCCTTACTTAGCCATGCGAACCATGCGTCAGCTCGCTTCTGATGAAAAACTTCATTTCCCTTGTGCTGCCCAGGTCCTTTGTAGGAACATTTTTGTTGATGACATAGTCACTGGTGCTGATTCAGTGGAATCTGCTCTCAGTTTACAAACCGAATTGATTGAATTGCTAAGCATAGGAGGCTTCTAACTCAGGAAATGGTCTAGCAACCACCCCGAAGTATTAAAGGTGATACCAAATGAACACCGTGAAATTCCCCTCATGTTTGAGGAAGATGGAGATCAAGTAATTAAGATATTAGGGTTGGAATGGGACCCCCCTCAGATTCATTCTCTTATCATGTACATCCCTCTGAGCAGTGGCGTGCGGTGACTTTTCTCAAAGAGGACTAGGTTTGAAGACACCTTTCATTATGTGGTTAGAGAGGAATACTCTCCATATAATGTACAATATGTTAACTTAGCAAATACACTTTTACAGGTCATAGGGTAGGCAATTTATCTCCCTCCAACCGATTCACAATATTTAGATATGGAATGAACAAACAAATAAATAAATAAAACCAAAACATGGAAAAAAATAAACACATAAATAATTAAACAATTAAATAAAAAATTAATAGTTGAATCTTGCCTATATGTGTATATTAGTGCAATGCTTCTGTCACCTTTCTGAATGAATTTGTCAATAACAGCATCGTAGAATGATTTTTGACTCTGCAGTTAATATAACAAGCCTTTTTCGACTGACAACAGAGAAAGTGTGGAGAGCCTATTCTCACACTGGGTGTTACGCACAGTCGCCTTAATACGTTTCAAAAAAGAGAAGGTACGCTCAACAGTGGATGTGTTTACTGGTATTGTTGATATCAAACAACACAATTTATACGTTTCTTGGAACGCTTCTTTTGCTAAGTCTTTTTCTTCCAGGAACTTCCTAATTTCAGTCACAGTCTTATCTGAAAAGTCTGATAGTCTGTAAACTGACACTAATTCACTCCGAAAATTGCCAAAATTGAAAAGAACTACCATAGCTTGACTTAAATGACAAAAATAAACTTTCAGGAAATCGAGATTTGAAGTTTTTAATTTTTTTTTAATCTAGCAGCTCAATAAATTGCAGCTCATTAAGATCTTGAAACCTCAACTCCATTTGCCCAACCATGGTGACAATAATTTCATTATAAGGACGCGCATATTTATTTCTTGGATTCAATTAGCCATCTTCTCTCCGTCTCTTCTTAGGAGCTTCCACGTTGTCATCATCTTCTAATTTTCTATACGTCTCTTCAAAGTCGTTTCTAGCATCTTTGAGGTGAGAAATCGTCTCTTTTACTTTATCAATGCAGTATTTCACATCGAAAGTTTTGGTTTGGAGAATTTTGAATAATGTGTCGGTGAGAGAAAAAATGTTGCTGAAAACCTTCAGTAGAAAGGCGAAATCAAAATCTCTCAATGATGGCGCATACCCTTTAGCAGTCACGAAAGCATCAGTATCCCAACTAACCAATTTCGAAATTTTATATGCTCTCCAAAGCTTTTACTAACATATTTATTTCATTTACTTACCACACATTGATGTATATCATATATTAAATCAAATTAAAGAACGATGTCAAAATGCCACCTTGCCATGTATGGGTGTAGGAGAGAGAGAGAGATACCCGAAAGTTTCTTTCTTTCTTAAACAATGGTATGCAGACTACAGCTCGAAAATTTTAGCCACAGATACCCATCCATTTATATTATAGAGATCAATGGAGGAAACAGATGGCGTCACGTGCTATACTTTTTTCTATGGTCACGTGGGTGCAGAAGCAAAGTTGTACTAATTTTGGTCTCTGCCAAAATGTGGGCAATTTTTGGGTATAACGTTTACAAAATTTAATTTATCGTACTCACATTTTGATAATTTGTTCTTACATAAATATAAATCTACAAATAGCTTGTCAGTTTATATAAAATTGAATCAAATTTTTTTTAACTTTATATAGTTAGAGCCCAGGCCTGTGCTTACTAAACACGTGAACCAATATTTCAACCTAACAACAGATTCTGATTAGCAAAGCCTCATTAAAAACAACGCGTCACTATGGCAAGGAGCATTTTAACTTCCAGATAAAAGTTATCATGTACTTAAACCTCCCGATAAAAATGTGATAGATAAATATATTTTATCTGGAAGATAAATGCTACCTGGCAGTCATAAGACGCACTTTTAACTTATCCACCAGATTAAAAATGATTAATATTTATCCAGGAGTCATAAGACCGGCCCTAGCACGTTTTCCAGGCGACGCGAAGTTGGCATTTTGTTAATTAAACAATAACGATTGAAAAGATGTGTTATTGTCAAATTTGGCCTGTTATTTATACAATGTTCCTCACTTACTTAGGTACCTAAAATAATGTTATCTAGCTAAATAATAGTTTTTAATATTTGATTGACTCTCTCATGGATGTATTCTCCTACTGATATAAGAAACTTGGGTTTGATATGAGGTTAAGGTGAGTTAATATAATTGTGAGTCTACGATGACTCCCTTAACCTTCTATACATCTATTAAAATTCAATGATCTAACCCATTGGTTCTCAAACTTCTTAGTCACGTGGACCATGTGAACATGCAACAGTTTTTTCAAGGACACCTTGATCTAGGATACAATATTGAGCTATATTGATATATATATAGTATTGTATAGGGATGAATTAGTCATACATTTTTAGTGCAAAAATAATAACAAAATAATGCAAAATAAAATATGTGTCCACTTTTAGAAATATACATTTAAATGAATGATAGTAAAAATATAATGAATATATGTATTATATTTGTAAATTAATAATTAATGATAATTTATGTGAATAGAAATGAAGTTTGATTCAATAATAAGACGGATTCTTATAACTTTTTTTTTTTAGCACAAAGAGCGGAAAAGGCTTAATCATACAAATAATTAGTTGGAATTGCATAAAATATTTCAGTTCTTTGTGCTAGCTGACGAGAAAACTAAAATTTAAAAGGTAATACCAAAATAACCATTTTAAAGTCGTAAGCACAAGGAGCGCGGCCAACCCCCTACTTTAGGGCCTCAATTTTAATACCGGGCTTTGACATAGCAAGGCATCTCCATTGTGTTTAGTGTACACCAGTAATTTACCATTTTATATTCAATATTATAGGATCTAAAATATTTATATAAAGGTATGTCATGGACGATCTTGCAGACCCCACTTTGAGAATGTCTGATCTAAGCTACTATACCACGTAGCAGACACTGTAAACACTTTTAATAAATAAACAATAACATTTGTATACAACCCTCTCTTCAGTACGCTTGGCCGGTATTCCAGAACCCCGATATCGAAGTCACTTGCAAGTTCTAGAAGACAAGACCCATTTGGCCGCTTGTCACGGGTACAATTCTTATAACCCTTACCTGATTCAATTGGGCCTCGAGATGACCTAGGAGTGTGTGCCTAGGATAATGAGACTCGCCACTTGTAGGTGGGAAGACTTGTCGAGGCGCCCTTAGGTCTTCCAAGGAAGGAGCTAAATGAAACAAATACAAATATTTTTCTATTAGACACTTTGTTGACATTCCAGTGTGTTGTTGCGTTAATACACATTGAATCTAGATGAATGTATCACACTGTGGTGTCCGAGCTTCATTGGTAGCGTTACTATACATCCTAAGATCTGCCGAAAAACACCAAGGCCCGTATGCAAGAACGAGTAGGAAAAAAGGCGGAGGATAGTTGATTAGCTTGCTAGGACGAGCGCGCGATTGAGAAACTCCAAAGGTAGGTCCAGCCTTCTGCGTTACTCCTACCCCTGATATATAGCGCTACTCCGGCGCGGCGCGTACGAGCAATAGAGATGTAACGCATCTGTTATTATTGTTTTGTGTTGTCTAGAAAATATGGCGCTCCTTGACTATCGAAAAGTCGCGTATTTAAACGTAATTGACGGTAATTTTAAAGAAGAGCCTAATAAAGTTACTGGGATTCAACGGAGGCATGCTAGGGATTTCCAGGATACCTTTTAGGATTATTCTGACGAACAATTTCGTAAAATATTTATATTTTCATAGAAAGTTGTATGGCAATATATCTTTCCTATGTTGGAAATTGACAATCCCGATACACGACTAGGGCTTCCACTGCTACATTTACAGCAACAGATAAGTTAATAAAATTGTAAATATATATTTTTTAAAGTTTATGTTATTTATTATTATTAAATTTACAAAAAAAACATGGTTCATATCGGGGCTATTTTTTTTTTGAGAAAGAACAACTAATTAAAATTGTTGGATTGAATACAATAATAAGTTTTCATGTTTATTTGGAATGTGTTATTTAAGATTAAATTAGTATTGGTATATAAGTTTATTTTATATTAGGACTTGTATTATTTACTGATAACATAGTTCTTCCATTGTTTTTTATTATGTAATTGAAGCAATCAGGCTAATTGATTGTTTTGTGATATACAGTAGCTATTGGGATTTTAGTTGACATTTAATATTGATTTTTTGTTTAAACAGGTCAAAATAATCTTACCTCTAAAAACATCACAGTAGGGCCTACTTACATATTTATTCTTATAATTATGTAAAATAGGCTAGTAACTATGCTCTCCCATTTTTAGGGTGTTAGCGGAAAGCTGTAGGCTTACCATGTTAACCAGTCAACGGTATCACGTGTCGTCAATTATTATTATTAGCACCACGTCTTACTACCCGTTCGGGTTATACGCACTTACGCTAATGTGTAATGGTAGGGTGTTTGTAAGATGAAATGAAGGACCTACAGTTAAACGTGGAATCCGAACCACGGTGGAGGCCTGGCATTCCCCACATTCACAAGCTGCCTTTCCAGAGGTGAAGGAAGGGTTTGGTAATCAGATAAATCTGTGCCGGGACCGAGGATTGAACCCCGGCCGCCAGCACAGAAGTCTTGACACCTTACCCCTAGACCGCCAGGTCACCCGTGCGTGTCGTCAAGGAACACACTACTCCCTAGACATCAAAAACCCATATAAAGAGCTGACCTAGGTGACTGCGAGTATATTTTGTTCAAATAAGGTTCTGCGAACCATCATACGTACGGGGATAACTCATTCTGACGTGTTAAAGTGAAAACAAGGTCTTCCCGTAGGTTATTTACAGAACGTAAAAACTTTCAAGGACAAAAACAAGATTGAGCATTTTGAATTACTCTACCAAATAAGCGTGCGTACTACTCGTGTGAATCACAAACGAATGGTCTGTAAACTTAACCAGTTACGTTGTTAATATATGTGGAGAAAGTGTGAAATATGGTAGGCCTATAGCTTGTTTTTCTGATGAATTGATGGGAAGAGCACCTTTTAAATAATACCATCTTTATCGGGTGAACATTAATAACATTCTACTATATTATCAGTGTTATTTTTATAGGTGCCCTATTAATAACATCAATAAAAATTGACAGCTTCAGATAACATGATTCGATGGCTGGATATGAAAAATAGAAGTACTAACTTATTTTAGCTGTCAGATATATCCGTTCGAAATAGAATTGAACCATAGATGTAGATAAGTAGAAAGTAGATAAACTTGTAAATCACGGGTGCACTGACTGCAATGCTACGAGGTGTGTGTGTGTGTGTGTGTGTGTGTGTGTATATATATATATATATACAAGAAAAAAAACATATAAACTTACGAGTTCACCTACTGCATCGTTGCCCAGTTAGGTTAACATTGATTATGGAGTGTTAACTAAGATTGATGTTGAGAAAGGAACACCATCGTAGCAAATAAAGTCTTGGCCTCACGAATTGCAGAACCAATCGTTTAGTTGTAAAGTAAACGTAAACTCTGCGTAAAGCTTAATAAACAATTGCATTTTTCTAACCTGTTGTCGTAAAGATTATACTCCGATAAATTTGATATTCACTCAAGATTAATTGAAAAAATAATAAAACAAAAAAAATAAGGAGGTAAAAGCTAAAATAGAATTATTCAATTATGAATTCAAGTGATATATTCTTTAAAGTTAGGTATTTTACTGCTCTAATTCGTGAGAACATATTGCTATTAAATGAAAATATGCTCGAGGACGATTCTACCTATAGTTCTAGCAGATTATAAACACCTACAAAAAAACTACAGCTTTAAGATTGGATGGTCAAAATAATTTGTCCTATCATATCAAATAATCCTAATCTGTAGCGTTAAAATTATACGATTTTGTCTTTATATTCTAATTATAAATTTGGGTAGCCTTTGAGTAGTGAGAATATTCAAATCTGTACTTACGTGCGGCTGGAGGCATTGCCTGCAGGAGCCGTGTTGACTCGGATATAGCCAGGTGCACAGTCTTAAGACTTGTCCCCCGCACTGCTTGTCGTGAGACTTCAAAACTCCTCAGGGGATCGAGGTCAATGCCGATATTATGCTCCTCTCTCGTGGAGATTGAAGGGGGCGTATTTTCATTTGAATGCATATTTCTATATAAAATATATGCGCTGGTAGCAACGCCCGCAACGCCGGCACCACCAATTATAATCTTTATTGCGAAATCCATTTACACGCTGGTGACAGAACGCTCTTCATATATAAAATCAACTTTATAATTGCTTTTAGCAAAGTAGTGATAGGAACAAAACAATCTCGAAGACATTGTTAAAATGTATTTTATTTTCAAATTTCTATGCATTATTGTGGTAGATATGGGGACCAGCTGGACCAACTAGACCGGCCCGAAAAGCTGGCGGGTCCTTCTTCCTCTCTTTCTTCGCCATCCATCTCTCTAAACTCCCTAGTTCTCTTCTTCCTCTCTATACCTGTATACCCTCTACCCTTCCAAACAGTTCTTCTTGTGCAGAACCATAGATTCTCCGTCCGATCCATATAATCTTCAAGAACTTCAACTGTCATGACAGTGTTTTTATCAATGACTACCATTGTCACTAGTATCAGAGGGAAAATATAACGGGTCCATACTTTTCCAGCTGGTGAGTCCTCCAACCCGCCAAACCCCTCACTTCTCTTCTTCAACAAAATTAGACTCGGTAGGCTTTAACCTTCACCTCCACAGATTATTTGTTTCTTATCTCTCTCTCCCCTTCAAAAACGGTAGTTATAAAAGGGGTCAGCGTTTGGCTCCGAGCAATCCAAAAACTCAGCCAGATTTTTAATGAGCTAATGATTTCAGTTTCAGTTCCTGGCAAAAACTAAAGGTGGATGGATAAACCTTCTGATTGCTTTCTTAACGAAATGATTTAGATTATTTCTACCCCCTTATCTACCCGTTCTCACTAAACATTAAACATCAACCAACAATAAACACTAAACAACTAACCAACAAAAATTGAGCTTAAATTGAGCTTCTTTAATATTTCATGAATTAAATTTTAGTTTGCTCCGAAATGAAAAGTGTACTTTGCACACTACTGCAAATAATATTACAATGTTTTCAACATTAGAAAGCATAATGTTTTTGTACATAACACTGTGACGTACCCTTCCCCTCTTACCCCCACCATGTAGACAGACATTAAAGTTAGCCCCTCCTACCACCCCTAACCCCCTACGGACCAACCCCTTAGAGGAGAAGAATACATTAGCCACTCGGTTTTCTGGGGTAATTGATGGGAGAGTAAGCATGGATTATAGAAATCACGGATTATAGCAAAAAATCTTCACCCTCTCTGTATATACAGCATATACTTAGTGAATTAATGAAATAAGTCCCTTATTCTTTTGTTTTCTCTCTGAGGGCTGTACTGGTTGCCGTTAGTTTGCATTGTATCCATTCATTGTGTTTGTAAAGTGTTATCCTGCTTTCTCAGGTCAGAACACATTCCTCAGCCTTCAGCGCCTTCCTTGGCTACTGACTAGCTTTATCACTCGATAAAAGTTAAGACTTAGTTAAGGTGATCTAAAAAAATAGACGAGTTAAACAACTTCTTCTGTGTCATTTGTAACAAGGTTACAAAAGTAAGACTGAGTGTCTCAACTTGCAAAAGGACATTTGAAGAGATTCTGGGCCAAACACACAACATAATGAGCTACAAATAGTCGCTAGGAAACAATTACCAAATGCCTAAGACTGTTTAGTAGGGTATCCTAAAAGTGTGTAAACTATGTTCACACCTAATGCAGCTAATTGTATTTCCTAACCACACTATCCAGCTGTTGAAGCGACCTGAAACACAAGTCAAACCAGACCAACAAGGCGTCCACTACAATAATAAATTAAGTTTTGTTCAGAGGGAATCATATGACCCCCAGTTAAGCTACAGGTAAAATTAGACATTAAGAGAAATTAAATACCAACTAGTGGACCGTTGGAGGGATGGCTGCAAATTATCGCGCTAAAATGTATTCAAAAAATTTTTACTTGAAAATGTTCTATATAATGACTTGACTTTCTTAGTTAAAGGTTTACTTGTTAAAGACAACTTTCCATTGTTTAGATCTTTCATTGATTAAATTTAAGCTAAAAGTAAGTTTTTATTCTTCACCCTACGATTAGAACCGTAAAACGTCCCTTCTACCAGCTCTTTACTCATTTGTTTACCTTACTACTTAAGTAAGAATTGAGTTATTTCTAAACAAAGAGAAATATTTTATTTGCCGATATAAATCATATACGAATCAGGGTTTTCATGGTGATGTAAGCATATAATGATTGTACAGATGAGCCGCTGCGCGCACAGAAGAAATAATATACATTTTCTAAGAAAAATTGGGTTTTATTTAGAAGCTTCTATTTTGCCGACATCCTGAATTCTTAGACCTTAAAATGAGTGACCGTTGGTCAAAATTGGTTCAGCCGTTGTTTCATAATTCCATTCGCTGGGAATAGGTCTATCAGATAACATGTGAGAGTGAGAATGAGCGTGAATGTGTAAATGTGTGAATGAGTATGAGAGGATGAGTGTTAGAAAGTGTGTGTGAAAGAGATAGAGTTGGAACGAGAAGATATGCGTGTGAGAGACAGTGTGATATATAGAGAGAGTGTGTGTGTATGTGAACGAGAGTATGATAGACTGATAAGAATATTTTAGTTAAATTTTACTCGCGAATTGTACCGCTCATTTGAAAGTGTAATGGTCGGTAGTGTGGGATTTCCACACAAGTACATGATACCGATGCGGAGTCCGCAGCCAGTATTTAAACCGATTATTGAGGTAGACATTGTTAAAAAAGTAAGTGCAAACTCTTCAAGATCGAATTTAAGAAATATGGGGGTGACATAACAGAGTTTGAGTTTATGGAGCCAATTCGCTAAAATTGATGAAGATGAGGATTTAGATGCAGCCGACAAATTCCAGTATTTTATACAGGCCACTTTAACTGGTTCAAGGGTTCGAGAAGTGGTCGAAAGTTTTCCTCAGACTCGAGAAAATTATCTTAAGGCTATACAAAGTTTGAAATCTCGTTTCGGACGCGATGATTTATTGGTTGAAGTTTTTGTGCGGGAACTATTGAAGCTGACTCTTCAGAGTTTGTCAGATTGGATGCTGTTATCGACTATGTATGACCGTTTGGAAACTCAGCTGAGAACACTCGAGACTTTGGGAGTCACCTCTGATAAGTATACGGCAATGTTATACCCGATGGCTGAATCTTGTTTGACGGAAGATTTACTCTGTGCTTGGCAACGTAGTGGTGCTTCAGGTCAAGGTGAGGTGTGGTTGCAGAGCCTAATGGACTTTCTCCGGAGGGAAGTCGAACAAGAAGAGCGCATCTGTCTTGCGGTAAAAGGTTTTAATATCAGTGGTGGAGAGGAAGTCGTAAAAAGTAAAAGGAGGAATATCCCCGGCTATGGAGAAACAAAGGTATCTACAGCAACTACATTAGTAGATACAAGAAATAGGCCTGGTTCAAACACTTCAATGTGTATATTTGTAATGCATCAAATTTTTCTGTAGATTGATTTAAAGTTAGAAAATTGACCAGAGATGAGAATCTTAAAATTATTGGACAGAGTCACTGTTGTTTTGTTTGTCTGAAAGGTGGACACTTTGCAAAGAGATGTAAACTAAAGTGTTTAATCTGTTATGGTAAACACAGTAATATACTTTGTCCCAAACAAGAAACTAGTGTTCTTTTAAGTCTGGGGATAAGAACAATTTGAAGAAAGACTTACCTGAAAGTACAAGGGTTCCTGTGGAGAATACATTGGCAAATAATTCTTTCTCTGAAGTACTTCTTCAAACTCTTACTGTAAAGTTAAAGGGGAAAAAGGGTAATCGAACTTTTCAAGATCTGATAGACAAAGGATCCCAGAGATCATACATTCTGAAGGAAGTGGTAGGAATAATGGAATACACTTCAATAGGGGAAGAACGTATTCAGCATTCTTTGTTTGGAGGAAGCCAGTCAGGTGAAGTTTCACACGATCGTTTTCAAATCCAGTTGGTAAATATCAAAATCCGTTATGTATGCGACTTTGAAGTTATTGATTTGTCTAGGAAATTATATACCGACAGCTCTTCATTTGTACCAGGCATTGAGGGATTTATATTTCCGGTTTGAGGCATATCTTTCGAAAGTTTTGTGGCTATGGCATTTGTCACTCTCTTTTTTTGCATTTTCAGTAGCTTGTGGATTATTAAAAGCAATTTTTTTAAATTGGGGGTCTAAGAAAGTGCAAAGTGAAGGAGAATTGCTTTGTTCCACGCTACCTATTCTATCCTCTAAACATCTCTTAAGTTCATGAACTAGGCTCCTTACTGTTATCACATAAATCTTTTGTTGATAGCTGTGTGCATACGTTGAGAAGTCCATTGCTCATAACAATTGCTAGTGAAGCAATAGCATAGTTCTCTCCACTAATTGATTTTATGACACTTTCAAAGGGTTTAAGAACTGTACACAGCTCATGGGCAACTCGCCACTCTCCTGAAGTGAGCACTGGCAGTTATTTATCCAAGAGAGTAATATAACTTTTCACTGCTTCCTCTAAATCACAAAATCGTTGTAACATATAGTATGTTGAGTTCCAACGTGTAGCCACATCTTGTAGCAATTTTTTGGGGTGCATGCCCGAATTCTTTTGATATGTTAAAATCCTTTCTTTGGCCACGCTATTTATTTTGACGTGTGCAACTATTGTATCGACTTTCTTGTGTGACTAATATTTAGGAAAGCACATTCTAAAGAAGTGATTTCATCTCAAAGTAATTTGAAATAAAGTGAGCAATTACTGCAGTGAAGGCAGTGAAGCTTTCATTGTTAATAGAGGTCCAACAATCGGTAGTGATGCAAACGGCTTTGGCAGTTTCTATTAGTTCTTTAGTGGAATTATAGAAACTTTCATAAATAGCAGGTATCAATGTTTTTGAAATAGTATGCCTACCTGGAAGATCATAACTAAGGTTCAACGCATTGACAAAACATTTGAAACCTTTATCCTCCACTACACTGAATGGCTTTATATCTACTGTAAACAATTTCACTAAATGTTCATTAATTATCTTCTTGCTACTGATCGTTAATTTTTTTATAAAGAATCTTTAAAATAGAACCTTGCTGTAGTTTAGATGGATTCGATGTGTTTACTGTAAATTCTTGAGTACGCACAAGGGATTGTGTTGAGTGGTGAAACTATTGTTGGTCATTTCTCTTGTTGGGCTGGAAGTTAATTTTTCTCTAATTTGTTCATTATTTTCAGCTGATGGCGTAATCCGCATAAAAAATCACCAAATTTCCGTATGTTTATTTTGGTTGCGGTTTATAAAAGCAAAGACCGCCACCGTTCACCCCTGCTGGTAACCATATAGTCAACAGAATGAAGTATGGACGTGAACTTATATTGGCAGTCACGGTCAAAGCTAGTATTTAGCTGCTGGCCAAATAGGCGAGTACAATCGAGTATTGAGTATTTCTGAAAACTGGGTATTCACTCGAATAGTCCCATGAGTATCGGTTGGAAGGAAAACTAATTACTCGGTTGTTTGGCGGCTTTCAATGGAATTCGAAACCTAAAGGCCTAGAATAAACTCTTCCTGTCGGCACTGACAATAATAATTGACATACAGCTACCTAATCTTCAGGTTTCATCTGGATTTCATGTTGCCTGACTAATGTACAGTTAATACAAAAATATGCATTTTAAGATGTTTCATACAATTGAAAAAAAGAGAAAGCAAAAAATTGTATTTAATATTTTAGAGTGAAATGTTATGTAATTTGGGCAAAATTAGTGGGCTAACAAACATTATGTTAAACTTGAATACCAATATTAAAACTTATTTGACGTACTGTGAGAAACTTGTAATTGTGTAATTTATTTAGTGATTTGTTTTATTACAATTACAAGTCTTGAGAGACCTGACCCATGTAAACCTTAACAAGGACTTCCCTAAAAATTTGAAAGGTTTCCATGTCTCGGGAAAGCCATTGTTCAAGTTTAAAACGTTTATGTTTGTTATGTAGCATTTCTAGCACACTTCCGTTTTTTTTATATAGCTATGCAACATTTTTGTTTACACTGCGATGTAGAGTCAAAGAGTGGGGTCAGTGGTTCAAGGCTCTAGTGGGTCTGACCCAAAAGGAGTGTGTGACAATATTGAAATATATACTACAGCACAATGCCATTCATGTAACATCCTTAATTTATTATCACATTGTGGTTATTGTTGTTACAGACATGTGTATAAAAAAAAAAAGTTTAAATCAGGAAAATAATAGACTTACAATCGGTTTTTTGCCATTTTCAAAATAGGATATTTATCGCCATGGCACACGCCTCTAAAATCATCCAAGGATATGTCATAAAGAGCAACTCCTCCAAGCCCCTTAATTTTGACGTAAGTAGCTCTATCCCCAGCGGTGTCTGGGTCCTCGTAAGCCACCCAAATGCCACCCTCACCCTCTGAGTCTGGGAGACGGAAGGCGTATGTTCCCAGCTTCTTGGAGGGATCCGTCACGCGTCTCAGAAGGTGTCCTGTGGCTCTCTGGTTAGGGTTAGGAATCAATGCGCATATCTCCGGATAAGACAATAAGCCAGGGGTCTTGGTCTGGGCCCCTTCTCCACCAGGTCCATCCGCTGTCAGAGGTGGCACGCCAGAAATTTGACTTTCAGTTGTCAGTTTCCATGTTCGCCCATAGGTGGAGATGCCCAGGACTATCTTGCTACCTAAAAACGTTACAATTGGGGGATTATTGATTATTTATTAATTCAAAATAATAAATCTAATAGTATTTTAAATCCTAAATTCCACCTTTACTGAAATTGAGTGCATAATCTGTTCAGTGGCACAGCAATTAACACTTTAGCAAAAAAAAAAAAAATCTAGACCCATAATGCTTTGCAATAACTTACTCTATGGCATTACACCCTGAATTTGTTCTCGTCATGTAAGAGACCACGTTTTACACAAATAAAGACTAACCGGTAAAATTATAGTTTTGTTTATTCTGATATTTACATTCGTTGAAAGCAGGTGGAATGTTAACAACTTACTGACCGAGTAGTAGCATGCGTTTCCTGACTGTAATCTTTCCCTAATCTCAACTCTAATATCGTTACTGCTAACTAACATTTATTCCTTAGTATTTAAACTCATAAACCCTGCATAATGATATGTTGTTCGAAGTAATCTCTAAATTATTGTCCCCAATCTGTATTCTATATGTGATCATATACTTAGTCTTTTCAACGTTTATTTCTAAACCTATTTCCTTAATAGACTCTAAGAAAATTTATGCACATCTTGCAACAGCTTCCTAACTATTGCCTAACAAAGTTAAATCATCTGCATATCCTAATAGCTGCATTGTACCGTTTAATGTGAACCCTTCCATACTTTCTTGCATTAATCCATTAACATACTTTAAGGCTAGATCAAAGATAAATGGATAAAGTGCATCTCCTTGTTTCAACCCATTATGTATTTAAAAAGTGATAAGTGACACCCTACCCATATCCTGCCACACATATCATTCAAACATAGGCTTCATCAATTAGCTTGACAAGTGTTTTTATATCCCAACCTTACGTTATATTAAAATTTGTTTCTTTTAACTGAATCATGGGCCTTTTAAAAAGCTATTTAAAATTGAATTATCAATTTATATTCCAATTTTTTTTCCTAATATTTGTCGAATAGCAAAATATTTTACGTTGTTGATCTCTTGTCAAAATCCACACTGATGATTACCAATTATTTCCTCTTCATAAGGAGTCAATAACATTAAAAATTATTTACATACAATTTTATAGCATGTTGGTAGTTGTGAGATACCTCTCTATAATCATTACGCTCTGTTTTATATCCCTTTTAAAAAATTGGTATTTTAATACCTTCCTTCCTTTCTTGTGGTAATACATTATAGTTCCACATGGAACATAGCAATTCAAGAATTTCTATTACTGACATTTCACCACCTCGCTTTAATAAATCTTCTGGAATTGGATCTATACATGGATATTTGTGTTTTTTTAACTTCCTAATAGTTTCTTTGACTTCACTAATACCTGGTTATGAGACTAGTGGTTCAGAAGTATGGATTTAAATTTGCAATACAAACTCAAAACAATCTATCATCAGCTATTTTTCTAGTAGATAAGCCTAATAATTTAGATTATTTTCACAATTGTTAGTTTCTGAATATTGTGTTGTGTCAGAGATAAACTAATCACATAGCTGCATCTACTTTTATTAACTAAATTTAAGATAACTCGCTAGACACAATGTCAATAATTGCTCTTTGCTAAAGTAAATAAATGTAATACAATTAGAAACTAATTTTAAAAGTAGTTCAAATGCTGTGATGGAATTATGTCATAATATTAGCTATTTGCGACAATATACAAACTTTTAAATAAAATGACTGTACATATACACTCCAGTATACGTACCTTGGATGCCCTGATCGGTCCACCACTTGACAGCAGCATCAGCGGTCTCGTTGACGGGTCTACCCCCGGCAGTATACAGGGGTGAGGGATAATCTGCCTGTTGAGGGTTTCGAGACGGGTTCTTGTAATCAAATGCCAACAGCGTGATGCTGTCCAGATGCTGAGCCAGGGCGCTTGCATCATAGTACGCCTGAAATATGAAACAACAACAATATGAATATTTAAGATCAGAGTAAGCTACAATGGTGACCAAATAAAATAGCTGGTACACAAATCAAAATATTCTTAGCTATGAAATATACACTTTTTATAATAACCTATCATTTTACTCATACTAAAATTTTACATCAGTATATATTTTAATATTATACTTTACAGCTTAACAAAAGCAAACACAAATAATTATTAAATACCTTCAAGTAAAACTAGCACAACATAAATGCACAGACAAATTATTTATAAAACTTACCACTTAGGCTAGTAATAATTTTTGTGTATTAAAAAATATATATTTAAAAATATTAACTTAAAAGTCTTGAACTATTTTAGATAAGAGCGTCATTCTTCTTACTTTAGATCTTGCAAACCTCTAAATTACTTTAGAGTTTAGTCTGAAAATATTTTAAATAAAATATTCTGTACATAATTAATTTTATTAGAAATAAAAATACGATAACAATGATTGTAAATAAACTCAATAACTATTTTTATCTACTCATGCTAGCACATAATTCACTTGGTAAGAACTGAGAAACAATTGCACGATGAAAATTATAATAGTTTGGTAACAACATATCACCAAGTTTGCTATGGAGCTGTGTGACAGTTCACGTGTTAATAAAGAGACATTTTAAAACTTGCTGGGTCAACAAAAAAAATGTATGGTTTGGTGGTTTTACGCAGCAAGCAGAGGAAGTTATGAGATGGAGCGGTAGCAGTCAAGGCCACAAGTGGAATAGTACAGAGCGAGCACAGCCAATGTAATAACGTGATACACAGAAGCGGATTGACACTATGGCCCACTAGGCAAGGGCCTAGGGGCGGCACATTTTGGATACCACTATTTTTTATTAGAATTACGTTTAAAAATTATTGACTAATACTATCGAAATAGTTAAATTACAAGTAAGAACGACAATATTTATTTTTAAATAACTGTACTTTTCAATCGCTTTGTAACTGACGTCAGTCTCCCTTTTTCATAATGTATAATTCATTCACGACCTAAGTTTACTTGGATGACAGCTCAAAATGTTACTAGATGTAGTCCCTAATATATCACTACGCCAACCGCTGACATCTATCACTTTGGATGACTGTAATTAAAACAGATGGTAATATATTAATGTGATAGTTAACCACAGTAACTTAGGCCAATATTATTTATATATTTATTTGAGGACGGACACAAAGTTTATTTATCGTTTTATTCCATTTAAAAAAATATTCACACCACTTTCACAAAAACTTCTAACGAACATAGCCTCAAAATGGCGACTGACGAATCTAAACCATATGTTTGAACATGACGGTAAACAAATTGTTTACAAAGATGCACCCACACAGTTGATGAAAATATTTTATTCAGTGAAATATTTCAAAATAAGATAAAATAATCATAAAATCATTTAATGTATGTAAAAAAAATGACAACAATTTTCTCTTTTCCAAGTAAATACGATGCCTGTATTAAAAGCTATTGGTATGTGCACTATATTACACAAATTCAATAACGTTCCAAAACGAAGAATAAATACTTTAAATTATGTTTAAAATATTGTTTTGAGTTTGATAAAAAGAAATTATTTAAAAAAATTAAATAATATGAAAAAACTTAAGTTTACGTTATTTTAAATGGAATATATAATAGGTAACTCAAGATCTTTACATTTATAACAAAACAGTGATCTTTTACAAGTGTTGGCAATCCAAAACCTAAAAATATGATTTTCGAACTGTCGTTCAGGTAAAAACCTATCGTGAACAAACTTTAAGCTCAATCTACTGTAGGGCATGTACTGTACATGTCTGATTATCTTTCGTAGAAATATTTCCTCGAATACTAACTTCTGACCCCCCTACCCAACATATCTTTCCTCCAAAAATTCCTAAAGACGTTGGGCCTTGACAAAAAGGTTTGGAGGAGGGGGACGCATATTATAATTATGCGTAGGGGCGCAAATTTTTTAAATCTGTCACTGTTCATATCACAATATACTGCAAGCAATACAATATAGATAATATTTTTAATTCGGTATAAAGTGTTATTATATTATATATTGTTTCTGTTGGCAACATCCCTCTTTATCAACTAATACCAAGCCTACAGCGATGAATAAGGTAGCAGTGGATAGGATTTCTTACCGACTTCTGACATAGCATACTTAGTTTATTTTAAAACTCATTGTTTGTTTAAAATTTACGTTAAAAGAAAAATTTAACAATATTTTTGTATCAATTACCGAAAATAAATTCTCTTTGCTATTTTGTGTAGTTTCAACAAAATACTAAATATGTTTTTGGGGCTGGGGGAGGTGGGCGGAAAGGTTGAATGTGCGAAAGTTTCGCAAGGTTTTACTGGTTTAGATTAAGTTGAATGAAATATTATTTTATATTGCACTCAATTAGGAGTCATCAATGCACAGTGGGCCTGCAGGCAACATCCAGCATATTAGAGCTAGTTAAGGTGTGGATGTAGGAAATTCGAGAAAAGGACATTGTTTGTTTTTTTGCAGTTTTTCGAGCGATTTTTTTTTTTGAAACATAAATAAAATATTGCTACTATACAAACATTGAGTTTAATTTTCTTCACATGGTGATATCAACAATAATTGTTGAATATGTCATGAGCATAGCGTCATTAGATGACACACCTTTTAAGTGAAGAGAAAAAGATGTTATTAACTTCCAGCACACCTTTGACAGATATTCAAGAACTTTTGAGGTCACCATGTGAAGAAAATTAAAATCTGTGTTTATACTGGATAAATATTTGGTTTATTTCGGACAACAACAAAAGTTTTGTTGTAAAAATTGCAAACACACTTTCCTTTTCTCGCATTCCCTACATCTACACCATAAAGAAGACTTGCAAATCGAATAAATTTACTCAGTATGATATCATGGGTATCTAAAGAAGTATTGCAATGTGGAGCGATACATTCAATCGGATATTAAAGAAGAATTTCCATCGAAGCAAATCATCCAGTAGGATATTAAATAAGAATGGCTACCTGAAGAAATACATCCAGTAAGATGTTAGGTCTAGCTAAAGAATACTTGAAACAGGAAGCAAATCATTTATCCCGTATGCCTGCTAACTAATCAATGCAACACAAAGTAATTTATTAATTTTGTTATTAGAGGTATATAATATAGCATCACTACTAATGTTTGAGATCATTTATGTTGACTGCTTAGTGAAGCACAAATGTTTCGCTAAGCAAAGAAGCTAAAATATACCTCTAGTTTGAAAAAGACTCAACATGTTTACCAAATTAATTAATTAATTAATAATACCCATATATTTATGATCAACCAGCTTGACTTACTGAATAAACAAAAGGCCAGTCACAGTAGCCATGAGGCCAGTCCTGCTGTTATCTTTAACATGACTTATTAGACTCTTGAGAAAGAAGAAGGGGAAGAGTAGGTGTTTAGTATTTATTTCTTTATATTTTATTATTTTAGTATCAATTTCATTATTGTTTACTTAATTAAATATTTCTTATATTCATTCATTATTAATTTATGTTATTATCACATTTTTCTGTTTACCGCCTTTTCTTTCATTAATTATGTTTTGTAAGGGTGGCACAATTGCTCTCTCGTATTTTTACGCGCGTTTACTGTTAGTTCGCAAAGTGTTTTTCTCAAAGGTGGACGTGCGTCACCACCGCGGCTCAACTCCTCAGTTTTTCTTAGTGTTTTGCACTCTCTTTCGCTAATTTAAATAACCCCATTCTCATCCTAACTTCTGTAACTGTGCGTCTGATCAGAATCCACCAAGATCATCCCATCACAACCCCAGGTAGGCCTACTTGGGTTACTGCTTCACCGGATCTTCAGCAGCAGGTAGGATCTCACCATGTCTACTTACGCACACATTAATTGAATAATTCTCCCTCTCAATCAAATTAAAGCCAGTAGGCACAGTCTACATTCAACAAAGCTTTATCTGATCAGTCCTACAGTTAGAACCAATTAAACCACTAAAGGAAACCTACTGATGCGTTAACGTTGGGCAGTACAGCAGCAGTGACGAGTAGACCATCAACCTTGAAGGAGGTTTTCAGATCTTTTACTAAAGTAGTGAATCCATTCCTATGCTCCTGCTCCTTCTCGTCCACGTGGTTGTGACCATAACCAAAAGTCTTCTTGATGCTGTGCCAGATAGACCCTACAAGACGAACAAGGTGATAAAAACATTTTTAGAATTAGTTGTATGTAGAGTTTATTTCTTAACTAACAAATAGCGATAATAATTAACTTTTCAATAAAAGTATCTTCTCATAATTTGCTTCTGATGGAAGTAAATACCATAGTGTCACTAACTCCCACTCCCAGTGGGATAATCTGACAGGGTGGGTTTAGTGGGTTGGGAAAGGTGGCGCAAATAGTAGGAATGTGTTGAGAGATACAGATTTGATGTAGTTGAACAACTCAGGCTCAAGTAATTGAGATTAGTCCAGGCTAATGCGAATGTCCTTACAGACAACAGTCCACTTCTTGACCTAGCCCTTGTGCTGAGTAACAGCACCATATACGTTTTATATTTTTTACTTTATGGATTAACAGCGAGTGACAGTATAAACTACATTTACATCTATCTAACTTTATAATGGAATAACACTTATTTCAGTTATGAAGTGATGGAAACTTTTTATATCCCCAATGATTATTATTATTAATTTTACAAGTTATCTTAATTTACATAATATTGAACTATTGTCAAGCTAGAAAATAATATATAGTGGCCATATTCTAGGTCAAGTTAAGCTAAAGAGAAACAAATATGTACTAAATAATCTACATGATTAAAGACAAAACTAAAAAAAAAAAAATGTTAAGGAAACAAAACAGAAAGATACCTCACAGTTCGGAAATCAGAAACAAATGGAGCTTAATCAAAGTAAAAACATGGATATTTTAATTCCTGAAGAGAGGGGGTAGGAGGAGGCACCAACAAAATTAAACAAAGAATCGGGAAGAAGAAAATTTATGCTTCAGAAATATTTGGAATGTGAGCCCAATCAAACAAAAGGAAGTCTCCCACTCATATTAAAACTACAGAGTTTAATACAAAGATCGGAGTACCTACTAAAACAAGAACAAAATAGGTGTACACCTAACAAGTTGGTAATAACAAACACAAAGACAATTAACAGCTTTCCACAACAGATCACACCACCACCCAGTTAGATATATATAAAAAGAATCCATCACTTCGTTACTGTTCTTCCATTAAAAATATAGATGGACGTAAATGTGTATTATGCTGTCCCTCACTGTTCACCCATAAAGTAAAAGAGAGAAAAGTATATACTTATGTTACTTAGTACACCATAATGTTACGTGTCTAGCTATATTAAGATTCTCAATGCCTTGACTACACGGCGACTCGAGGGTTACTGGGCTCTTGAGAGCTTCGGGGAGCATAATCTCCCCCATTTAAACCAGGGGCAGAATATTCCTCCAGACTGAACATCGAACAGGCAGCGATAATACATAAGAAATTACAAGACCGACTCTTTAATCGAATTCCGGGATCACGATCAACTTAACGTTCACTTAAAGCTAAC
Organism: Timema douglasi; assembly: GCA_901482245.1. Classification (NCBI taxonomy): domain Eukaryota; kingdom Metazoa; phylum Arthropoda; class Insecta; order Phasmatodea; family Timematidae; genus Timema; species Timema douglasi. The sequence continues at coordinate 29,238 of CABEEJ010002979.1, forward strand.
TTAACGTATGTGTGATCACGATTCACGTAACTTAACGTAACAACTCGAGTATGATCTGTGATTTGCACTAGTTGTATAGTGATGATCTGTGAATATTTACAGTTTTCAATCAATAAAATAAATATCTATTACAAAACTTTTTTTGATAAATTTATCTCTACTGTCTCAGTTTAATTATTTTGTTTCAATGTCTAACCATTAGAACTTACGCTAAAGAGTAAACATTGGTCATAGTGCCAACAAATGAATTACTAAATAGCCCTGTTGACGTCACTCGCATAATGATTGCCTGGCTTGAAACATTTGCAAAAAGGTGATTGCTGAAATACGTAGATAATCAAAGCTTATTGATGTTTCGATAATGTTTAAACCTTGTTTTAATAAGTTAATTTCGAAACATGTATCTTGTAAAAAGCGTCACAATATGAAATAAGAGTTTTTGTAATATGGGATGTTCCAATCGATATACAAACACTATTGGGAGGCTTTCACCCAGCTCCCCATAGAGTCTCTCCACACGTGGATCTAAAATCCCTTATTCGGTTTGAAAATATACTTTTTTCCCTATTAATATTAATGATAATATGCCTTTTCTTTTGTTTCAGAACTTTCGCGAAATGCTTCAGTTCGTTAGAGTTAACTTCCCAAAAACCACACGGTGTGATCAATCGGTATGTACGTGTTGTAATTTGCTAATATGCTTCTGCAAACACTAATAAAGACATAACATTTGACATTTTCCTTTATATGACTAAAATGAAGAAAAACGAAACAAGTGAGTTTACATCTATCTAGCACTAACTTATAAATATATCTGACATAAGGAACCATCATTATAAAATCAAATTTAAAGAAATACATAAGTATTAATTGCCTTAAAGAAAGGGTTGGCCTCATAAATGTGTTAAATCTATCTCTAGTCCACCCAATCAAAACTGTGATTAATAATCTTTACTTAGACTTTCCGAACAGGACAGCGAGATCGTTTACAAGTATTATGCCTATGTCAGTGCTATGTTTTTCACGAATGTTTTTATGAGTCCACATCTTCCTATACCAAAGTTTTGGCGGAAAGAGATATTTCCTTCCCTTTCAATTAAAATATGTATTAATCTCACCAAAAGTTCCTCTCTCCTTCTTGACACGAATCTCTGGAAACTGCCATGCCAAGTCCAGTCCATCAAAGCCATACTGCCTAATTAGCGTCCGGGCAGAGTTTTGGAAGGCCGTCCTGCTCTCTTGTGTCTCCAACTAACAACGAAATATCACTGGCTAAAGTATGATACATCCGTTAACACTGATAGTTAGCACGCTTATTTTGTCTTGCTACCTTCCAGTGTCAACATACAAACAAAGTGTGGATAGCTAGCTTAAATTGATATCCTTTATGATATGGCTATAATATGGTTTCATTATCATGCAAACTTTCAGTCTCCAATTTGTTTAAAAAGGGATTAATCTAGGAGTAAATTATAACAAGTGCAACGACATGAATTAGGAAAGTGAATTTGTTTTTTTAACCTAACTATACCACCCGCGCAATATAATGCAGGTGTTTAGGCTATCGCACCCATTTTTGCTATTTAATATATGGGCATGATTTGTTTTTTGATATTATAGAAATGGTCACAGCTGTACGATGCCCTATTTTATTTATAAATGTATGGAAATGTTCATGGCTGCCCTACACAAGGTTTTCGTTCTTCCATAGCATTATATTATGTAAATATATAAATTACCTCCCCCCGCCCACCATTTCCAGCTCATTTTGTGCTTTCGTTTTATGTCGTAGTGTGTGTGGATAGTGTGTCGTCTCAAACAATTTAGTTTGAAACATTATTCAAGTAACGTTTATTTTAGTTAACATAAGACGTCTTTGTATGATTGTGTTTATTATTTTTTAAATGTTTAGGAATAAACAATAAAAAGGTAACATTTTACACAGAACGTAGATTTTACGCCTATAGATGTCGCAGAAGAATGCAATTCAATTTTAGCAGCGCATGTAGCTAATTGTCGACACTAGCAGCAAGTTCTTGAAACATACAAATTAATCCTGACTGTTTATTTAATATTTTGTTTACTAACATATGCGTTTTCTATAACAAGAGTCTATAAATTCTAGTCCACCCCTATGACACTCTACTCAAAAGCCTATGTAAAAGTTGGTCAGACTTTGAAGCTTTTTAGTTGCACAATTTGCCGCTATATGAGAAAGCGTTGTGATCGTTGCGGATAGTTGTGACGTTTTATTACAACAGCTGTTCAGTTTTATTATATTTTATCTCTGCCCAATGGCTTTACATTTCAAAAATAAATTTAAGCTTCCATGTTGTTTTTAAAACTGACGTATCAATGCTTATACGCCCTCGAATTTAGAGAGATGTGATTGTGAAAAAAAAAAAAAAAAAAANATAAATATTTCTGGTTAATAAAACTTGAGGAAAACAATCTAATGATGGATTTTGTGAAAAACATCTAGATATCAGTTACCACCACTCCTATGTCATTGAAAACTTGTATGTTTATTTATAATAGTGATTTTTCTATTGCCTTAACTTTAAACATTATTTATATACCAAAATAAAAAAGTTTATTTTTTAATTGGGGAGAGTGCTCTACAACTAATTCAAACAAAACACTCTATTTTCTTAAAACAGCAAATTTTTAAGAAATTGCTATTACCATTTATATTTGCATGTAAACGTCAAATCAAATTATACTATATTTATATTTAGGCCTATTTAATATAATTTGATTTTGTAATATATTTTGTTTTTTCTTAGGTGTGTGCGTGTTTCTTTGTTGTACGTTCTCAGATATTTTTAAATCAGGTTTACCATAATAGGCTGGTCACTAACTTTAGTATGTTAAATGTAAGACGTGACCCGTTCAATGTTGCCAAATTAACTGTTTTCACGCTATATCTATTATTTAGCTTTTCCAGCAGTATGGGTTTGGCAGTTGAACTAATCAAATAATGACTGACAGGTTTTATAGATTTTATTAATCTTACTCTAGAATAGGAGAAAAATACTTTGTGTGAGCATTTTTTAAATAAAATTTTCTTGATTTTAACCTAATCTAGGGACGAGATAGGGAAATATAAATTTAGAAGACTACTAAAAAAGATAGAATAGTTTCTGAAGTATGAAATATTATTTATATTAATTTATTGAAGTGTTTAAAAATTCATTTTGGCAGGAATATTTATTTGTGTCAGGGATTTTTACACATCAACATTTACATACATTAAATTTAATAATTAACTTAGACTGAACTTTTTTGTTGTTGTTGCCAAGAGGCCTTTTATCCTCCATTCCTTTTTTTTTTTTTTCAATGAACATTAAAAACTTTAGCTTTATTTCGTTCAAACCTATCAAAAAGTTAAATACTTTTTTTTTTAATTTCTGGCGGGATTTTAGTCATTTAAGCTAGCAACATCAATCCCGTATTGTAGGCTTACTCTTCAGTATTTGCTAACACTCACCAGGGTGAGGTATTTCTCCACGTCCTGGGTGTCTGCCGGGCCACCCACGGCCAGGAGAACATGCAGACCAGGGAATCGTTTTTTGAGGTTGGTGACGGCATGGTAATTGCTCCTCCCAGAGTCCAAGTCCAAAGTTTCGTCCAAGGAGGTCAGCTTGAATGTCGTCTCGTCGATCTTGGCGTAACCATACACGAGGTGCGTGCAGTAGGACAGGGCCGGTTCAAGGTCGGCGGCCAACAGCTTGCCTGCTCCTGTTCACACAACACGTTACACAACAATGTGGCGTGCTCTTGGTCGCACAAGTTAGGAGTAGCTACAACACTTTTTTTACTTTAGATGAGAATGAAGCTATAAATACAATACATCAATCTTACGGGATGGTAGGCCTTATATTGTATTTACAAGACATTAGTTCAAATATTTAAATAAAGACAATACTTTTTAAATGTATTATAATGTGGCAGAATAAACTAGTATATAGTTTGCGTACATCAGATAGGTCTTGAGGTGATAAAGAGAAAGTAAGTCTGACAAAATATACTGATTTTAACAAGGAGTTAAGATATAAACAGTAAGAGGAACTGTGAAGTTGTATACTTACATGGAGGAAAGATAGAGAAGGTGAATAAAAGGAACGTTGAAACTGTATACACGGAAGAACGATAGAAAAGGTGAATAAAAGAAACAGTGATTAGGATCATGTCCAACCGGAGGGAAAATTGAAAATTGCTTGGTGTATAAATTCAATCAAAATATTTTAATGAGTTACATAACAAATTCATTTTATTCAAAAATATTGGTTGGATTTCAAAGTACTTAATAAACCAATTATCGACCAAATATATTAGTTTTATTTATTTTGCTCGGCCTTTGTTAATAATTAAGTTGATTAAGGTTAATTAAATTTGGTTGAGTCAAGTTGACTGAGTGTTAATCAAACATATGGTAGGTTTAGTTGAGTATACACTTTGAAAATGTCGAGCTATGTATGTCCACATTAAGCTAGGCTGTTTTAAGTATGTTAATTATTCTCGATCCAGTGTTAATTTAAGCAAGGTTAAGCCTTGTTAATTAAGGCTATAGAATAAGGTAAGTATCAATAAGGTTAGATTGTCTTATGGATTTAGTTCGGATCTTATAGATTAGAATCAAATATCCAACGCTATTATTTATGCTTTTAGTGAGGATTACTCTATCTAGATATCATATTTTGAAAATTGAAAAATGACACCTGGACCGGGTTCGTTTCCCGTGTCCAAGTGTCATTTTTCAATTTTCAGAATATCTTAGAGATTAGGTGAGACTACGTTAAATATTATTATTATTATTATTATTATTATTAGCACCGCGTCTTACTACCCGTTCGGGTTACACGCACTTACGCTAATGTGTAATGATAAGAACCACGGTGGAGGCCTGGCATTTCCCACATTCACAAGATGTCTTGTCAGAGGTGAAGGAAGGGTTTGGTAATCAGATAAATCTGCCAGGACCGAGGATTGAACCCCGGCCGCCAGCACAAACTACGTTAAAGTTATACAACCTACAGTAGTCCCATGACTTCTTTGGTGCTGACTGACAGCTCACAGATGACTTCTGACAGTCAATATTTAGGTATATACATAAATTTTGACTGTCAAAAGTGACATCTGCTACACACATGTTTTTGCAGATCACCTGGTTCGGCGTAGGGATACATAATTTGGCCTGGTAACTTTTTAAAGTTGTCAGTCAGCACCAAAGAAGCCATGGGGCTACTGTAAGTTGGTTTGGGTTTTGCTATGTGAATCCCCTTGGCTAATTTACCACAAAGGTGGTTGGGCATGTTCATCAAATTAACCTTATAGTTAAGGAAAGATTAATGTAAAATATAAAAATCTCTTCAATTTACTTACTGGTGTGTTACAAATATTTAGAAGTTTATTACAATCTAGGAAAAAGTACTAGGATTTATCTGGCGGCCATTGGACCAACAAAATTTTAACAAGTGTATAATTAAAATAATAATAATAATATTTAGCACCGCGTCTTACTACCCGTTCGGGTTATACGCTTTAAGTACTAATTACTCTAATGGATTGGGAATTGGGAAGGTTGTATTAGAGGAATTGAACCCGCATTTGCGTGGAGGCAGAGTGGGAAACCATTTAGGAAAAACCACCCCCAGTTCACCCGACCGAGATTCGAACCTCGATCTCCCCGTCCTCAGCAGTCGAGATCAACACGACAAGCGCGTTAGCCAACTACGCCACCGAGGCGGGTTATAATTAAAAGCTATAATAAATATTGATTCAATGATTTCAAATTATTACAGCTCACGAATTGTAAGGGATCACACTCCATATTTTATGCTTTTCCCGTACTATTGTTGAGGTAGGGTATTTAATGTATGGAGATTAAATTTAACATAACCAGACATTCATTTGAGATGAACAAAATGACACACTTATAATACTAATAATATTAATTTTAGAATATTTCAATGAAACATTAATACTATTAATTAATTTTTACTTCAAATGGTTACTAATAATAATAATGATAATAATAAAATTAATAATAATAATTAAACTGAAAATAATAATAATTATTATTATTATAATTAGTAACCATTTGAAGTAAAAATTAATTAATAGTATTAATGTTTCATTGAAATATTATAAAATTAATATTATTAGTATTATAAGTGTGTCATCTTGTTCATCTCAAATGAATGTCTGGTTATGTTAAATTTAATCTTCATACATTAAATAACCTACCTCAACAATGTTACAGGAAAAATAGGTAGTTTGATCCCTTATAATTCGTGAGCTGTAATGATTTTAATCATTATTCATAACTTATAATAATCTTATTAAAATTATGCAACAAAACTTTTATGCTCAAAAGACCTTTAGGTGATTTAAAATCTATATTTATTCATCCTGTGTTGAATTAATTGACATTTTATTGTTTTTAGTTTAGTTCTAGTGTCCTTTGAATTGCATCACATCTTGCAACCCACCAGAGCTATTTGCTTTTTTATTACATTGAGGTAAGGTTGAGCAAGGTAGAAGCTAGAAGTAATGAACCCGCATTTGTGTGTAAGGAGAATTAATTTATTCTTGGTAAAGAAACATCCCAAAGAAACCCAGCTGGAATCTAAACACAGTCTTCACACTCACCGACAAATCATTATTATTATTAGCACCGCGTCTTACTACCCGTTCGGGCTATACGCACTTACACTAGTGTGTAATGGTAGGGTGATTGTGAGATGAAATGGAGGACCTACAGTTTAACATGGAATCCGAACCACGGTGGAGGCCTGGTATTCTACACATTCACAAGATGTCTTGTCAGAGGTGAAGGAAGGGTTTGGCAATCAGATAAATCTGTGCCGGGACCGAGGATTGAACCCCGACCGCCAGCACAGAACACCGACAAATCAGACTAGATGAACTTTACATTCAGTTTGAGTTCTCACTGATAGGAGCTTCGCTTGTTACTGTTAATAATGTTTATATTTTTATTGTTTTATTATTATTAAATACCAATTTAATAACATTGGCCTTGTTTGTCTACTTGTTGTTGGGGTTTCACAGTTCATTTATTAGGAGAAACGGCCGCCAATGCAAGGTTTTTATCGACCTTGACAATACAATAGGCTTGTAACTCCCACTTGAGTACGTTTCGTCCTTCAACAATGATGCGTCATCACACCAAACTAACGTTGGTCTGCCAACAATCAAGCTAGATGTAAAGCACGGCGATAAAAAAAATACTGTAATTCTGATACATCATCCAAACATCTTGGATTTGGCGAAAGTTTAACTTCATGATCGATATTTAAATGATGTATTATAAAACCTTTGATAACAGTTCAAACAGATTATACGGCCAGAAATGACAGGGACAGTGGGCTAAAACAAAACTCATATAAATATTATGTAGATGTATTTAAAAAACGAGTTACTAGATAAGAGGTAAAAAAAAACACAGATGGCATGCACTTCCTCCAGTAATAAATCACATATTGAAAACCAGTCCAATTAGATTCGAACATAGACTTTCTAGATATCGGCAATCCAGTCTCTTGCAAGTAGAAGTCCCTGCTAAAAAGTTACACAATAGTACAATAATATAGTAGCTTTGTTTGTAAGGTAACGGCTGAGATACCTAAACACTTTAAAAAAAATATATGACGCATCTAAATGTTAAGATACTAAGTCATTTTATTATTTTTATTATTGATATCCTTTTTAAATACAGTACTTACGCTTTTACTACTCTCAAATTATTTATTTATTATTTTTATCACCTATCAATAATAATTCTGTCATGTTTTATGTAATTATTCATCATTATGTATAATCATTTAGCTATTATTGTTTATTTTATTTTGCTATTGTGTTTGCTTTTATGGTACTTGTATACGTTTCACTGCTGGCCTGTTATAGGTCTTACGGCTGTTGGCCAGCACTATAATAAAGGAAATTGAAATTGAAATTTTGTGCATCGCATCGAATTATGTGCCTGGCCTATCCGAAGATATATAATAATGCAATAGGCATGAGAAAGGTAGTATTTATAAGAAGTGAGCCTGTATTCACTTGCAGGAAGACAGGGAATAGTAGGAAGATATTTAGGAAAAATGTGATACAAACAGTCCTTGAGCGCCATGGACTTATAAAACAACCCTTGTTTGCTATATACTTTATAAACAACCTGTGTAGGCTATGGACTTAACAAACAACACCCGTATACTAACTATGGATTTAAAAAATAGCCCTCGTGCGCTATGAACTTTAAAAAAAACACAAGCCTAGAACGCGATGGACTTCACACAGACTTCTGGTACGCTATAAACTTTTAATAACCTTGCCTCGCCTGTCGCCATAAACTAACAAAGAACCGTGGTACGTCACTGCTTTAACAACAAATCAAGGTATGGATTTGAAAGATAAAACCAAATATGACACAAATAAAAAACAACAAGGTTTAGCCACTGACCTAAAAGAACAACCAAAGCACGCCTTGAAATTTCATTAACTAAATTTATGTTATGTTTTACGGTGAACAAAACAAGCAATAAAATAAATTGGGTAGCGTATAATTTTAGAATTTCTCAGAACATTAATTAATTATTACCTCTATTAGTCGGAATAAAAACAGCAGGATCTCGTTTTATTTTAACTGATCTAAAAACTAGTTTAATGTAAAAGATAATCATACAAAACCTGGTACGAGATTAAGTAACCTTTTTACCTTTACCTTACAAAAAAACTACTAAGTTGTTGACGGGGGCGTCTCCACTAATGTTTAGGGGGGATAGGGTGACAATATTTTTTGTTTTATAATTTAAGGTGAAAAGGGGCTATTAATGCCGTTTGTTTTTGATATATCTGCGTTTTATGTTTTGATTTTAAATCTTATAACATTTTCAACAATTAATATCCCAAAGCATATTAAAAATACTATTTTGATCATGTTTGGTCACGTTAAAGTTGATTAAAGTATAACAAATAAAACTGTCAGCTGCGATTTTATAAATCAATGGTTAAAAACTGTTACTATTGGCAATATACTAAAGTTAAAATATAAAAATATAAACACGAATACCACTAAAAACACGAATCACGTGCCTTGATCTTGTGAAAAAAATTTATCTACTAAAAAAATCAGTAAACAAAGTAATTTCAAGGGATTAAAAAAACTTGATTCTTAGTTCATACGAGTAACAGTTTAAGTATCAGTACTGCCTGGATTTAAATTATTTACCTTTTTATTCACGTTTAAAGTTCCAAAAGTAGCCTAAGCAAACTTCACTTAGGTTTTTTTCTTCAGTGAAAAAATGTCTTTAACTTGGGGGGAAAAATAAAATAGAATGACAAAAATGTAATATTATTAAATAGCATATTTTAATATCTGAAATCCTTTAAACGCTGGTTTGAGAACTATACTGGAAAAATATACACATATATATTGTCTGGTTCACATGAAAGTTTGAGTTTTATTAAGATGAAGAGGAGAATAGAATGGATCAGGGTAATGTATGAAAGTATTATCATTTTTCTTTGGAGAAAGAGTTTAAGAATTACTAATGTATTTTCTTCAAATAGACTCGATGTATGCATGTTGACAGTTGTTTGTTTTCTCTGTCTTCTAAATGTGTATTCTTTTCCTCAACTATCGAGCATTATTGGTTGCTAAACATAGTAATGACACTAAAATAACATTAATTGAAACAAAAAACTACGATAACCACCCAATTCAATGGCAGCATGGTCTAACGCGCTAATATCGTGTTAGATTGGACTGTTAAAGACTGGAAGATTAAGGTTTTAGTCTCAGACCACTGATGGTGTTTTTTTCCTAAATAGCTTTTCACTTTCTCTCCACGCGAATACGGGTACACGTACTATAAATAGGACCTATAACCTTACTAATTCATTAAACCACTAGCGTAATTAGTACGTGAGCGTATAACCCGAACGGGTAGTAAGATGCAGTGCTAAAAAAAACCTATAATAACCTTAAGTTTTAAACTATCAACTTCGCTAACTAGTACTTTAACCTGATATTGAAACATCGTCCCTGAGTATTATAGCTTGTCTTACCTTCCCTCCAATAGGAGCGACTGTCATAGTAGCAGACAACTCTGGCGTGTACAGTAGGTAGTACGGTGGCGAGCAGTGCCGCCGTGGCGACAACCAACACCCCCAGCATCTGCATGGTAACTACCGCTGATAAGTAAGCAGTCAGTCTTCTTGTGATGTCACTGGTAGTCAAGCTGAGCTGAGATCTAGTCGTGGACTACTTGCCGGCACTTTCCACGAGCTGATGGCCGGAGAACGTCTCGAGGATGATTGGGAGGGGGAGGGGGGAATTGGCGCGGTAATGGAGGGATTTATTCGCTTAAGAGTTCGGACCAGAAGTCACATTGAAGATCAGTTTTCAGCATTCTTCATTTGACAACAGTAACACTGGAATAAGATAAAGTAGTTTATTTTTTAAATTTAAATAACTATTCTAATTTTTTTTTTAAACGGTAAAATGGTTGACCGCTAGTCCCTCGTCCCATGTATGCACCTCTGGATTGGACTCACCCAAATTATTTCAGTCAGTAAATGGACTCTGTTATAGTACAGTCCAATCTTCATAAAGCTACTTTAACGTATTTATACGTAAATACATGTTATCAACAGCTTTAACTTTTGATAGTTATTATTATTATTATTATTATTATTTTTATTAGCACCGCGTCTTACTACCCGTTCGGGTTATACGCACTTACGCTAATGTGTAATGGTAGGGTGATTGTGAGATGAAATGGAGGACTTACAGTTTAACGTGGAATCCGAACCACGGTGGAGGCCTGGCATTCCTCACATTCACAAGATGTCTTGTCAGAGGTGAAGGAAGGGTTTGGTAATCAGATAAATCTGTGCCGGGACCGATGATTGAACCCCGGCCGCCAGCACAGAAGTCTGACACCTTACCCCTAGACCGCCAGGTCACCGATAGATATTATCAATACCAGAAAAAATACTACTACTAAAATAGTAAAGTACTCTCAATTTTGGCCGTAGAAAATCTGTTTGTTTTTTTCTAAAAGGACTTTCCTATGAAAATAATTGAACTGTAGTTATTGTCACTATCTACTGGGATACTTGGTGTGTATCTGGATCCTGGGGGAGCGGACCCCCTTCCCCCCCACTTCGCCTTACTCCTTTCCAAAATTTCGACCAATATTACATGTCATCATAGCAGGCCCAACTCATCTACAGGCTCACGCGAGGTATGGGAGTAAAAGTGAAAAGAAAACACCAATATATGCCGGATATAATGTGTGCAGGGCATTCGTATTTGAATGATTACTCGACATTTTCCTCGGTGACAATGGGGGACAAAGTGACAGAGTTTCTTGTTGATAACTGCCGCATGTACCTGTTACAACAGAATGAAGATTTGTGCACAGTACTTATCTGTGAAGCCGTTCTAAAATGGTAAAAATACGGCCTTTTCAATATAATGTAATATTTCAACAAATTTCACTATTGGGAACTTCTATAAACTCTTTACCGGTGACCTGGTGGTCTAGGGTTAAGGTGTCAGACTTCTATGCTGGCGGCCGGGGTTCAATCCCCGGTCCCGGCACAGATTTATCTGATTACCAAACCCTTCCTTCATCTCTGACAAGACATCTTGTGAATGTGGGGAATGCCAGGCCTCCACCGTGGTTCGGATTACACGTTAAACTGTAGGTCCTCCATTTCATCTCACAATCACTCTACCATTACACATTAGCGTAAGTGCGTATAACCCGAACGGGTAGTAAGACGCGGTGCTAATAATAATAATAATAATATTTCAACAAATTTCACTATTGGGAACGTCTATAAAATCTTTATCTACGTTAATGTTTAGTCAGAAACTATCCATTTATAATGTTCGTATAAATTTACGATTTCTATCTGACTGTATCAAAGAGTTGGTTGCAATGTGATGCACGCTCTTAACGTCGTTTTTCCAAGACGGAGAATGAAAAATAAAGATATGCCATTTTGTAGTCGTAGGGTATAATAATGCTATTATCATTCAAACCACGTAAGCGGCCGTCTACGTTCAAACTGTGATCCGTCATAGTTATCTAAGGTTCCGTGAGACAATTTTTAGAATATTCATTTGTTCCTCACACTATCAAATAGCATCAGTGATGAGGATATCAATTTTTTTTCAAATCTGAAAAAGGACGTTTGCCAATGGCACAGCCGAAGCACGCCATGTTTTCCACTAATTTTATTTTTTATACCTGTAAAATTTAACTGTCTTTATTGAATGACCCGCCTCGGTGGCGTAGTTGGCTAACGCGCTTGTCGTGTTGAGCTCGACTGCTGAGGACGGGGAGATTGAGGTTCGAATCTCGGTCGGGTGAACTGGGGGTGGTTTTTCCTAAATGGTTTTACACTCTCCCTCCACGCGAATGCGGGTTCACTTCCTCTAATACAACCTTCCCAATTCCTAATCCATTAGAGTAATTAGTACTTAAAGCGTATAACCCGAACGGGTAGTAAGACGCGGTGCTAAATATTATTATTATTTATTGAATGTCCATAATATTAGTGTAAAGTTTTTTTTATAAGGGCTACAAGCATGTATATATTTTTTTCTCCTGAAAAGGTTCCTTCAGCCTAAAAATGTTGGGAAACCGATAGTCAACGTCATCCGGTTGATACATTGTATGTCAACATGCACAGCGTGGTATTTTCGTATTCTCTGATATCATGACTCATATTATGACAAGGACTCGATCATTAAGAACAACAATACCAAGTATGCAGAGTTAAGGCTGTGCTTATAAAGTAAATAGTGTACAATTCATATCAAAAATACATCGGCGAAAATTAAACTTAGTGTGCAATGTCTTTTTCCACTACCAGATAATGCATTTAAAAATATTTCAATAAAGGGACTAATTGAAAAACAAATTTAATTAAACTATATATTTTTAAACTTGAAATTTAACAAGTTTTAAGTTTTGTTTGTACTAATAAACCGAATTCTATTTTTAATTGATTCCGATTTTATTTATGTCAATAATATTATAGTAGATCTACTTCTCACTAACAGAATGAGAAATTAAATGTTTCTCTTTTACTTTCAATCATGTAGACCAGTGGTTGTCAACGTGTGGGGTACATGCCAGGACGTTTGAGGGTACGCGACAATACCCGAATAATGGCGGAAAGAGCTACATTTGCCACCAGTGTAAGAAAATAAGATCTGTCTAAAGTTATAAAATTAACTCAACGACATGACGAGGGGAATTGCGTTTTTTTTTTATATTTGACTTTATTTCAATTTCAAACATAAAATAATTTTTATAATTATTAATAAATTTATAAATACATTGTGTTAGTTTTTTGTAACTTTTGCTTTTTGAATGTAAAAATAAAATATGCACTATTTGATCACCTTTTTATTACAGTATTTTTTAATCCCACAACTAGCCCATTTAATTTCAGCTTCAACAAATATATCTTTATTATTATTATTATTGTCTAGCACCGCGTCTTACTACCCTTTCGGGCTACACGCTGAAGTACTAATTACGCTAATGGTTTAGGAATAGGGATGATTAAATTAGGAGAAAGTGAACCCGCATTTACGTGGAGGAAGAGTGTAAAACTATTCAGAAAAAAAAAGTTCATCCGACCGAGATTCGAACCTCGGTCTTTCCGTCATCGGCAGTCTAACTCAACACGAAACTAGTACGCTAGCTAACTACGGCACCGAGGCGGATATTAAATCATAAGTAATTGCTACTGTAGTAATTAGTCATTTTGCTAAAACTAAGGGCACAATTCATGTAAATGGGTACGCAAGAGAATAAAGGTTGGGAACCGCTGATGTAGACAATCACTGTCTTTGACGCTAAGACAAAGAACATTCGTGAATAACAAACAAGGCATTCCAAACATGAATATGAATACAGAAGCTAACTATTTCACGTCTCTGGTCCAATGATGATCTAAACTACACCCCATGCATAACGTATGGGAGGTTAAAACTAAATCAACTTTATTCATCGTACACTATTCGTTATTAGCCATGCGTTATTCATGAATATTAACCCAGCCTAACCCAGCCTAGGATGGGGATGAGCGAGTTAAAGACTTTTACACTCTTTACAACAAAATAGGTCTTTTTACACTCTTTACAACAGAATAGGTCTTTTTACACTCTTTACAACAGAATAGGTCTTTTACACTCTTTACAACAAAATATATCTTTTTACACTCTTTACAACAGAATAGATCTTTTTACACTCTTTACAACAGAATAGGTCTTTTTACACTCTTTACAACAGAATAGGTCTTTTTAGACTCTTTACAACAGAATAGGTATTTTACACTCTTTACTACAGAATAGGTCTTTTTACACTCTTTACAACAGAATAGGTCTTTTTAGATTCTTTACAACAGAATAGGTATTTTACACTCTTTACAAAAGAATAGGTCTTTTTACACTCTTTAAAACAAAGTAGGTCTTTTTAGACTCTTTACAACAGAATAGACCTTTTACACTCTTTACAATAGAATAGGTCTTTTTACACTCTTTACAACAGAATAGGTCTTTTTCAGCCAAACTAAATACAATATTGCTTCAGCAGATACGATTAGTTTAATGTTTTACAAATAGTAATCTTAACAGTTTTTTTTCTATTATGTGCGGTCATTGCGAAATTTTACCAAGACGTTTTAATTTCATTTAAAAAGTCTCTGGTCAAATGTCTCAAAGCTCTTGACGGATTTAATACTATTCAAGATATGTTGAGATTTCTTTGTATATAAAAAATATAGTCCACTAAATGTCATATTCTTAAATTGAAAAATGACACCTGGCCTTTCCGGATCGAGGGCGGCTGCGTTATCTCATAGCTCGCCATCTTATTTTATCGCTCACATGGGGCTGACGATTTCCACACGTCCATCACAGACTCTGCCTTAAAAGATTGAAGAATGTCCCTACGCACAGGACGACTTCTGGATAGCTCAGTGGTCAGAGTATTGACACACAGAGCCTAAGGTCCCTGGCACTTTGTAGATTTGATACCGGTCGGCCGCGGCAGAACATCTGCGGGTAGCTTTACATTTTGGCCACTTTCTCCAACGACAGCGGCTGCAGAATCAACTTTCTTCATTTTAATGACGTCATCGCCGTTCTACTCAGCAAAACCAACAAGAGATCGATAGGGAGCATGCGGTTCCATTGAACCGGAAACAAGAGTGTTTCATAACGCTGTCCAAACTCCACTTGGCCGTGTGCTCCATCATCAGCAGCATCAACAACAACAACAACAACAATGGTTGTTCAGTACGTACAACATTGCATACAAATCGTCTGCGTCCGGCCAGTTTTATTTCTGTTGACCTTCGCAGCGTCACCCACAAGGAGAACAGCACATTCGTCTCTATATTATTTCAAGAGGGATAGAAAGGACGACAGATAAGATCAATTTGTATTATTATTATTAGCAGCGCGTCTTACTACCCATTCGGGTTATACGCACTTATGCTAATGTGTAATGGTAGGGTGATTGTGAGATGAAATGGAGGACCTACAGTTTAACGTGGGATACGAACCACGGTGGAGGCCTGGTATTCCCCACATTCACAACATGTCTTGTCAGAGGTGAAGGAAGGGTTTGGTAATCAGATAAATCTTTGCCGGGACCGAGGATTGAACCCCGGCCGCCAGCACAGAAGTCTGAACCCCTAGACCACCAGGTCACCACCACAGCTATTTTAATAGTTCTTAAAGATTCACTAGGAGAAATGTGGCATTTGGCTATAAACCATGTAAATACTCTTAGTCAAATGCCAGTATTCCCAGGACACATATTCAAGATCTTTATTTTACATCTATTACATTTTCCAGCCTGCGTCAGTTTTTTTATTCAAGCCATATCATTTCCACTACCGGCTTGCTAAACCTGTCGCAGCTTCATATGATTTTTATAAGGGCGATTTAAGGGCCGTGCAAACCGGGTGGCTGCCCGGGGCGCCAAACAAAGCTAAAACTATCCAAGCCTAGCCTGAGCGTGATATGAAAATAATCCCCAAACCTAACATAACATAGGCGTAATAGTGGAGTTACAATCGTTCATTTTTTTTATGCTAACATCAAATTTCACATATTAGTATAATTTTATGGGGAGTAAATTAGAATTTAGTGCCATTCCCAAAAAAATTATTTTACATTTGCCATCTTGAAAAATTGGCATCCTAAAACTGTTTGTTTTGGCAGCTATAACGTAAACCTTTTATATTGTAAAAGTGTTTATTAAACTTATAATAAAAAATGGAATATAGAATTGTCTAGGTTTGGGAATTATTTTCATATTTTTCCATAGTCCAATCGCCATGGGAAATATGGTAGCTGACAGCTAGCAGAAGATTTAAAGAACGGTCAAAAAATGTTATTAAGAATAAATTATTTTTGTCGATGTTTTGACTGCCAAAATTGACAACAAATCAATATATTGTCTTGCAGATCATTTGGTTTGTCGAATGGATACACGAGAGTAGATCTGGTAGCTTTTAATAGCTGTCAGCTATAGCCACTCATTTGGTGAATGGACTATATTATTCACCGGTTGCATAGGGGACGCCAAAAAACAACCCCATCCGGGCACAACATTTACCTCGGGCTGCCCCTGGACTTATAATCTAACTTAAGACTAAGACAAGCACAACACCCAGTCCCCAGCCGTTAATTCATCAATGTGAAAAGGTAAACCCACATTTCACCAATTATATATTTTTTCGGACATGCCGTGAATCGAACCCGGGACCCTTAGCTTAGTCAACAGACACGCAACTAACTAAGCTAAGGTGTCGGATTTTCGAGAACAGTTGTGTGAAAAATTAAACTAAATGTTTCTACTGAAGTAATATTTTATTTATCTGGACCAAAAATGTTTTTGACATAAAAACTGTAAAAAATATGGACTTTAACTTCCCTTCACCCACTTCGGTGACCACATGGTCTATGACGTGACTCTCGCAACAGATTGGACTGTTGATCATGAGGAGATCGGGTTTTGAGCCCACATGGGTGCACTGAGTGTAGATTATCCTAAATTATGTTCCACTATCCCTCCACGCAAATGTTGGTACGCTTCCCCTAAATTCTACTTTTTTAATCTTTATGTAGGCTTATAACCCAAATGGATAACATGACGTAGTGCTAAAAATAAACCTTCCCTTCCCTTGCATGCAGTGGTGCAGAAACAGGGGTGTCCATGGGTGCACTGTACCCACCCAACACAGGATTGATGGTTATTTAATGAACACAATTTGTGCATACACAAATTTAAAGATAAACTTATTTTTTAAAAAAAGCTTAAAGGTGGACTGTTTACTATAAGATGCATATAGTGTAATTTTTACTTTCACCCAACCACTGAGTCCTTTACAGCGGTGGATATCTAAAATTTCGATCATATCTACACAACTCTTTGAAATACAAAGTAGATTATCATTTCACCTTTTGTTTGAAATGAATGCTTATAAAACCTATAGCTTCCGAGATATAAGCAAATATATTTTTAAATCGAGGTCTGTGAAATGAGTAGTTGATTGTTATGCTATTTGGTTGACCGAAATTTTCACATTGTCAAGATGTTCTGTAACAGTTTTTGTTACTTCATTTATGCCCTTGAGTAGAATATGAGGTTTTTTTATGTTATGTTTCTGCAACAATGCATATTATTTAGTTTTACACCTTACGAGATTTAAGTAAATAATTATATTCATTTTTATGTTAAGTAGGGAGAAAGTCTGTAAGGTGTATCATTTAGTTTGCAAACTGCATAAAAACTTTTTTTTTACACGTTTAAAAAAATGCCTCAAATTTATATGAAAATCTCTTTTTAAATATTCTAGAAGGATCTTTTAATTTAAAAATGAATATATATGGGAGGTCTTCCTGATCCTCTTCTCTTTGGAAACATCGTCAAACCCCCTTACAAGGTCACATTTGTACCTCTTGAAGCGATTAAGGGCGTCACGTTCAATCTAGTTGCACGGAACTACACTCAACAGGGTGGGTTGAGTCTTGACAGCTGGTGAACATGTTTATTACAAACATTGCTTGAAACTCACTAATGTGGAAATACTTTTTATCCTATCCTTAGTAATAATATATTATCAATAAAAAGTGTTAATAAACGCTTCCAATAATACTTCCCTAAGGATTACTCTATAAATGGCTTTTTCGTAGCTTATTATAAGAACCAAAAAAATATTTAATAAAATTATTATTTTCGTTTCGTGGTTGTGGCAACAAGAAATATTTTAGTGCACTAATTAGGCCTGATAAAAATTTAAAAAATTATATTCACACCTGTATCTTCTTTCAAGGTTGGTTTGTAGGGGACGCGAGAAAAGGTAGGTGTTTTGCAGTTTTTATATAGCAACACTTTTTGAGACAAAATAAATAAAATATTTATTCAGTAAAAATATAGAGTTTAATTTTCTTCACGTGGTGATGTCGACATTTCTTGAATATATGTCAAGGAAGGGTGTCCTGGAATTTAATGACCACTTTTTCTCTTAGTTTAAAAAGTTTCTCATCTAATGCCGCAATGTCCATGTCAGAAATTCAGCAACTGTTGGTATCACCATGTGAAGAATTTTCTTACTACCATTTGGGCTAAACGCTTATGTACTAATTACCCTGATGGGTAAGGGATGAGTAAGTATACCCACATCTGTGTGGAGAGAATAAGAAAACATTTAGGAAAAACTACCCTCAGCACAACCGACTGGGATCTTCAAAGATTAAAATGGTGAAACGGGTGATATCAACTTGATTGATGACGTCACACAAACAGTTTTTGGCTGTGTTAATTCCTGCGGTGGCATGTGTTTACAAAATAAGAACGTTATGTGAACCACAAACGGTGCTACCATAAAAAAAAAGAAACATACAAACGGTTATTTTTATAAACTAGTATTTAAATGATGTAAAAAATATTTTAAAAAATAATAATTAATTTTTTTTTAAAAGTTTGGACCGCCTAAAGTGACAACTCAGCATAGTCTTGTAGATCATGTGGTTTGGAGAATGGATACATGAAAGAAGATCTTGTAACTTTTGTTAGCTGTCACCTACCACCAATCATACGCTGGATACTAGTCTAGAGGTGGAGATGGACATTTTCCTCAGTGGCGGCTTGTGGGCTACTAAGTAAGTGGGTTAGGGAAGCCGCCACCTAGAGACCATATTACATTGTATATAGGCTGAGATCATGGAATAGTAATTTTATTATAATCTGTCCTTCGTCATAATTTTCTCTCTGACGAATATCTAGGGCATTAAAATGTTATTCGTGTGTTACAACCAAAGTAGTTCAAATAGGCAAAATGCTTAGTATTGTTACATTGTATATTATACTGGTTATTTCAATATATATATATATATATACATATAGTGGTGAATTTAAAAAATATGCGCCCCCTTCCTCCAAACCTTTTTGTCAAGGCCCAAGGTATTTAGGAATTTTTGGAGGAAAGAGATGTTGGGGAGGGGGGTCAGAAGTTAGTATTCAAGGAAATATTTCTACGAAATATAATCAGACATGTACAGTACATGCCCTACAGCAGCTTGAGCTTATATTATATGCTAATTTGACTGACTCTCTCTCTCGCTCTCTCTCTCTCTCTCTATATATATATATATATATATATATATATATATGGTCAGTCAAATTAGCGCTATAATAAATTTAAAACCTAATTTGGAAAAGTACTCGTCAGTTGGCCTAAAGTCGTTTGGCTTGAAGTCATGTAGCCTAAAACCATTTGGCCTAAAGTAATTTGGGTTAAAAATTAATTTCACAAAAAGTCATTTGGCTTAAACTGGATTTCGAGTAAATAAGTTGACCTTGTTAAGTTCATCAAGTGTTATTTGGACTGAAATTATTTTAGGCTAACCGCCACGTCTTCGTTAAAAAATGTTAAACACATTTTAACACGTGCTTGATAATATTACATTTTAATATTGAAGTAGATAAAATAGCTTTAGAGCGTGGGTAGTATGATACACAATAGTAATGCATACAACTACAGTTTAGTGGTTATCATAAGGTAGTCTATTTTTCATAAGGGCCTTGTATAAGAGCTAGAAAACCTACTGGAGCATCTTCCTCTTATACATACTTCACCCCATAGTATCTTAAACTGCCACCTTTGATAGATATTATCAATACATATAGAATAATAATGATAAAATAGTCAGATTATCAATTTTGGGCGAAAAGAAATATTATTTTATTTATTTAAAGACTCTCCCTTTGAAAATTGGAGTGTAATGCAGCTCGAACCAGGCCTAACATTCCAGTCGATAACTGGAAGTCTTCATCAGATGAATACCAAGGAGACCATTTTAATATATTCACAAAATTACGGTGGTCTGATGGTCTAACGCGTCGCTATCATGTGGGACTGGATTTCTGGTTATTGGTATTCAAACTCCGGTCTGCTATAATGAGGGTGTTTTTCCCTAAATGGTTTTCCACTTTCCCTCAATGCAAACGCGTGTATATTTCCTATAAAATACTTCCTCCCTCATATCTAATTCAATATAAAAATACGTATCCATATAGTTTGAACGGAAACTAAAATGCGCTTAGAAAATTGACAAAAATAATTTTAAAAATCATTGTGAACATTAAGGCCTGTTATGGACCTTGTCTGTGACCTAGGCCTATTTGTTTCTAAGCCCAAGCTGTGAAATGTAACCTAGTAAATGGAAATGAGGATCTGGCTTTAAGTTTGTTATGGACGTGTATCTTCCTAAATGGGAGATTCAGCTTTATCCTTGAGAACTACTTCTTAGAACTACTATGATAATTATACACGGTTAGGAGAAACGCGATTAGAAAATGAACTGATAATTATTTGAGATCATTAACTTTGCTTGTTTGCTAAACACACTCATGAGTCTATTTCCTAGAAATTGTTGCTCCAGGGTACTTCTTCATTTATATTCCAAATTTATTACGAAAGACTTAAAAATAAATAGAAACTATCGGTGGCCAACATTAATTACGCTTCACTATTTTGCAATTTTCAAAAGTGACAGCTTCAGATCACATGACTTGGTTCTATAAATACGTGAAATTATATCTAAGAACTTTTTTTTAGATCTAAGACAAGGCAATTCCTAAGAAATTAAGATGTATTTATTATATGAATTGCTTAACAAGTGTCACAAAGGGCTTAATTACTATTCCTTTAGAGAGTAAATCACTTTCAATGGATTGGGCCCAGAATTGAACCTAATTTAAACGGCATGAAGAAGATTTTAATTGGCATGGAGTCAGCCGTTTCGTTTATTTTTTCATTAAAATATATATGTTTTAGGAAGTAGATAGCCAAAGTTCTAGTGTCAATAAACTCAAAATTGACACATTGAAAACTAAATTATAAGCGAAATGTTGGTTTGGATATGCAACCATGCAAAGTTTGTCATAGCGATTCAGAATAAATGGCTCTACACAATCTTACCTGAATAATTTCTCACACTACCACATAATAACGCTGCAAGATTACTAAAAAGCATTTTATTATTTAACAAAATCGTTAATTCCTTTATGGAAAAGCTTAAAATTTTCAAAAATCATTAAGTTACCCTTAATTTTAGGAAATATTTAAAAGTATTACCTGTATTCAAGGTTGAGCGTACAACATCAAGTTCATACGAACGCCATAATACAGTTTAGGCAATAGTTGCAGGTACAAACACACAGTATTGTAAATATACCCACTTGTTTTTAGCTTAGAGTCACCTAAATCGTCAGGATTCGTTCTCATCTTGACGTCAAAAATGTTATTGATTACAAAACTTTCTCTATGAGAATGTAAAACATATTCTATTAAATGTTGTAATATAATCATGAATAAACATTATGTATAAAATATTTTAAATATATTTTTAAGACAAAGGAAAATCTCACACAGATACTAGACCTTGAAAAAACAAGAAACAATGGATAGTAAAAAAAGGTGTATTTGAATAAAACAAAGTAACATAAACTATAGTCTTCTCACATTTAGTTTTCAATAAATTGAGATTTAAAAAAATCTTGCATCAGTGGACACTTGAACTAAACGTCAAGCTCATCTAATCAGGTTTTATGGTAATGAGAGTTTGGGATTCGAATCCTAGTTGGCTTTACTGAGTGTTTTTTTAAAAATGTTTCCCACTTTACGCAAATGTGAGCACATTTCCTATATAATTTTACCTTCCTCACTCCACTCCCCACTTTTTGATATAAGTGGATAGCTCGGACTTATAGCTAGACGTGGAGTACGGTAATATTCAGTACTCTACCAAAGCCCAATCTTATTGTATGCGGTTACAAAATACTGGACTTCCCACCATTTGATGATGTCACTTATTTAATGAACTCATTTGTGTAATAAAAGCAGTCCTTCCCACTCAAATAATAAGTGTATATCAACCTGACTGGCACACACATCGTGCCCTTGAAGAGTGATTCATGCTGATGTGTGGTCGTGCTATTCAACAAGGCAACACACACCTAGCTCTGACATATCAGCTCCATCTCTCTACTCCAACCTTTTACTAAGAGCCACACTTTCAGAATGAATATTTGCTCGCACTGCGCCCTTTTTTATATTTGATAAGAAATAACTTCAAAAACAAAATATTTGCTCCTAGCATTGCTTTATTGATAACATAAAACACAACTACCTTATAATAATTTGATAATAATATATCTAGAAAGCATAAAATTATGGAGTTACATAAAAAAAATCATGATTCATTCACAAAATATACAATTTTAATCAGAGCTATGAGCTTGTTTTTGTTGGGTAATTTCATTTATAATAGTGTCTAATAAGAGACAAGCATATTCTCATCTCTTCGTCAACACAAAAACATCTTTCTCTTTGATAGTATTTGATATTTATCGGAGATGGAAATCCCTGTTCACAACATGTTGTGGGGAACTGTTGAAGAGTGAAGAGATACCTCGGTACTTTTTCTGGTTGTATATCCAAAAAGATTCCATAGGCATACTCCTGCGTTTCAATTTCAAGGTGCGACCACTTGAAATCCAGACATTTACTCACCCCCACTCTCCCACCATAATATGGTTTCAGATCTTAACATTTTATATTCTCAAAAGGATCTCTAGCCCAGTCAAATATTTGTGAAGAAAACTACAGGAAGAACTGATTCATATTTTCTACCAGTGTTGCAAGATATTACTTTCGAGGTTATGGTGCAGTGCTCTTCCAAGCAAGATCTGGGATTTTGGGGAAAATATAACGGTCAAATACGCTAGCTTTGAACGCCAGTCATTCTCACTCTGATGGTGGTACAATGGGTTCCCTTATTGTTTTAAAAATGCTCTTAACTAGTTATTCAGCTCCAAAATCCAAGTTTATACTTTTTTCTTTGCGTGAAATGTCCAGAGAACTTCAATTTGCAGAATTAGGCATTGGTGTTTTGATTATACGTATGTGCACAGTTGAGCAAATAATAATGGTTTTGTTTTTATGATGATCACAATGTTCCCTGCCTGATTAGTGTGACCATACATACCTTTTTTTTTTGCCATGTTCTAGCCATCCCGTCGCTTTAGTAAAAATACCGCTTTTGTCCAAATGTTTTATAAAAACTCTAAAATATGCTTAAATATTAGTGTCAATCATAAATCTATGGTTATGAGGAGGTTGGATGAATGGAATGAATCAAATATTTATTTTCTGTATTTAATAGATGAGTGCAAATATTTTCTGAAATGAGTGAAAAATGTAAATATTTTTAGAAATTGTTTAAGGTAGTAGAGTTTATTGTTTATTTGCCAGGAAGTAAAGCATCCCTGGAAAAAATATCTTCTCTTATGAATAGCATACAGTTTAAGGAGATATGTAGATTTAGTGTCGAATCAATGAGAGCCATGCTAGTTGTAAGACAAAATTGTAACATGGAGTGTGTGTGATAAGTTTTATGACAATGTATTGAAAGACCAACGTTTGTTGCGCAATGCAAGTTTGTCCGAAAAATACTTATGATATGAGCAGGATGAAATGCAGTCTTCATCTACACCCACCTAATTTAAAACTATCTTCAATCAGCTACAAGGGTCTTACTGAAAAATGCCCCTTGTGCATAAAAACAGTAAATTACTATCGTATGTGTATTATTCTGTTTGATCAGCTACACCAAGTAGCCTCTCACAATCTCACATTCCCTATCATAGATGGGGAACCATCCACTCAAATTTATATTCAAGCATTCCATTTAAATATCAACTTTTGTAAATACTCAAGCAAGGTTTCTAAAATAATATGTCCTCTGGTATGTTTTCAAGATCATTAAAACATAAAACTGTGATTATTTCTTAATTGTGAATGCATCTGGTATACGCAAGCAACTGTGCTTTTCCATTAATGTAGATCGATTCATCAACATGAATGGCAAGTGTAGAATTCTTTATACGTACTTTGGAAAACACGTTTCACAATATTAGCTGACATATCAACTATTATTCTGTGAATTGAGTTATCAGACAAAGAACTTTTCAAAATTTCTTATTGAGCATCATCACCAAAGAAAGTTTCCACTATAATATTGTTCAGATATGGTCCGTTGAGTAATTGATTCAGCCAATTTGTAAAATATATCTGTATCTTATCTGAGGCTGAAATTAGTTTTTCAAAAGGTGATCGTTGTAATTTCTGATGTTTGAAAATTTATCTAAATCATTGATCGTCTTTGAATATTCCCGCCACAACTGCCATCCTCTCGCGTCACACCGTTTGGTAGCTACTGTATACTGAGATAAGTTTTTTGGATTCTATTCCTGGCAGGGCCAACAAAATGCTCATGGGCTATATTGGATTTCCCCTTCAATTATGATGATTACATACGGTGGAAGTTCTTGTTATTTTTTATGTACTAGAAATTAGTTAGTTTGTAGGTCAGTAGCTGGGGTGGTGACTTAGAACAGCGATCTGATTGGCTAGAGCTCGCCACGTGACCACGCCCCCTCGCTCTGATTGGTGGTTGACTTTCCCCCTCTACGTCCCCTCCCCTTGAACCCTCCTCCTCCCGCTGACCCCCTTCCATCTGTTTATTCATGTCCAAACTTGCTTTTTACGGTCTCATTTGTTTTTTTACGTGTGCACATTGGTTTTTTTTTATGTCTGAGTAGGATTGGGAGAGGAGTTAGAGTTTTTATTTATTCATTGGTGTGAGAGTTTATTTTCTTTATTGGTAGGGGGAGTGTGCAGTCTCCAGCGTTGGGCACGTGATGGTCGGATTTGGGAAAGAGCGCAGGAGCCCCACTTACATACATCCACCTTTGTTTGTGCCGTCGCGCATAATGATATAAGTTAATGCGCTCGACCAAAGTGCCTTTCATTTTCTCCCTCCACCATCCCTCTTTCCACCCTCCCTCCACCACTCCTTTTCATGAGCTCTATATGTCAAATACCCCGGGTGAGGGGGGGTGAGTAAAATGACAATGAACTCTTATCTAGAGCCATTAACCCTAAACATTGTTATAAATGTTGAAATCGGGTAGCAACGAACCTATTGAAAAGTCATTAACTGCCACAGCCCAAGTCTTCTTGACACATCGGGTCATAGTTCTCTGAAGAACCCGGCTCGTATGTGCTTTCTAACGCTCATTCAGAGGCC
The DNA here is from genome assembly GCA_901482245.1 of Timema douglasi. NCBI lineage: Eukaryota > Metazoa > Arthropoda > Insecta > Phasmatodea > Timematidae > Timema > Timema douglasi. Next base: position 54,958 of record CABEEJ010002979.1, read on the forward strand.
GATTTTCGGAAACAAGCCCTATTAAAACAGGTTATTGTGTTTCAGCGCTCGCCGTGTACGGTAACATGAATTTTACACTTGATAACTTTGCCCGAATAATAAAATTAGTGGTTGTAGGTATGTTACGGCATTTTAGCCGGGTTCAAATGTGAAAAAATACTAAGATTTTTGTATTTATAAAGTAATTAGCGTTTGTTGCCTTATCAACCCTAGTAGGGACTTGAACCCCTACTTCCTCCCGTCACAGGGCGTGATGTGTACCAGTTTTGGCGCTGGGTTGAAATGTGAAAAGATATCTAGTAGAAATATTCCTACCAAGATGTAAATTAAAACACATAGGTAGTTTTTTTATATGACATATAAGCATCGTTTTAATTTACGAGAAGGCTTATGCCTTAATTGTCACCATGCAAATAAAAACAATAATAATAAAACTCATCTTATTTTGGTCGAGATTGATGAATGATATTTAGTTTAAAAATGCTGATTCAAAAGATAAATAAAAATAATAACGTTTTGTGTTTAATCAAAGTTCACGATGTGGGGGAGCGGGGGAATCCAGGCTGTTGCTAGCCGTCTCTAATTTATGCTAGAACGGTCGGTTTAACTTACTACATTTAAACGAAAGGTTAAGTAGGCCTAATCGGAAGTAAATACTACTTTATAATTTTCGAATAAATACTTTTGCTATTTATCACATACTATACAGTAAAAGCAAGATATTTTACTTAAAATTAAATAATTGCTTTTAATTATAATATATACTTTAATTGAAAGTAAGAACTCAGTTTTTACTACTCTTTATTTACTTTGTATATTCATTGAATTGTTGTTACTTATTGAACTCTCTTATTTTATCGCATTATTAAAAAAAACACTGTTTAATTAAACAATTGGGTTTATAATAAAACTGTGTCAAATGAATCAATATTGTATTCAGTCATTAACTAAGACGATTACACTGTAAAATTATCCAGCATTTGTTAGCTATTTTTTGTTTTAAGTCAACATTTCTTTAATTCATATTTGTGTAGGGATGTCCTTTGTTGCATTTCTTCACCATCCTGAAACATAAAAATAATCACAGGAATATAAAACACCTACTTCTATTAATTAAATTAAATGATAATTCTAACTCCAAGAAAATGTATGCTTAATATTAGCAAGAAGATTGTTTTTCCTTGAAAGGTCTGAACAATAAATGTATCTTAGGGAATGGCATGGTAATTACTGACCGTGAGATCACACAGGAAGACACAAAGGTGCGGGAGATGGTATTTTAAAGGGGGAGTAGAAGAGAAAGTAGAATAATCTGTATTCTTCTCGTTTTGTTTTTGAAAAATGCTAGAACATTAAAACATATCTTCACTACTCCCCCTCCCAACAAATTTCTGAAGCATATAGTTGTAGGTAAGGTAAAAGTAACTTCGCTTCAATTATGACGTTTATGTGACAGGTGAGCTGATCAGAACAGTTAATCAACATACGAGTATTTAGCTACTGGGCTTACTAATATTTGTACTGTCACTACTTCTCCCAAACCCGTGGACTTACGTTCAGGATGGCCTATTGGGATGAGTAGACAGCAGTAAATAACTGTGGGGTTCGTTTTGATCTTGTTTATTGGAATAGAGTAATTACTATACGAGTGTATAAATGTGATGTAGGTCTTAGAACTAGTTGAAAGCGTTTACAAACAAGTCCTCTTTCAATAAATGCCTATACTCAGCAGTTACACACCCTAACCTATCTTAGGTGTTATAACTCTAACTGGTTTTGAACACATGGCCGTCTAGCATTGCACGGTTTTTGTCAAACTCAGACTTCCAAGATTGGTTGGAGCGTCCTCCTCCATCCTGATCAGGGACTCAAGCTGTAAGATACTCTCCCCACAAGTTGATGTAATTTGGTGGATGAGTGTATAGAGCACTTAGAAGTAGCTCCTTAGCAACTGGCCTCCTTCCCTGGTCCCCCTGTTCTGAAAAAGGTCTAAAAATTCTGTTATAAACCAAAAAAGGAGTGTTTTTTCCTAAGCTGCTAGTTTCGCCAATACTCTATGTTATGCTAATTGGCAAAACAATCTATAGTTTTGAAAACATTACCTGCTACGAATACGTGACTATTGATTCAGGACAGTTGACAGTATGAGTACTTACGTTAACCTTGTATGCTATAGATAACCTAAAGCTGCAAGCCACGACAGTATCTTAATTTATCGTTTAGTGTGCATTATTGTTTTAGATATAACAATGAGCTCTAACAAAATTAATGTAATATCTAATTGCGAGCACCTTTTGTTTTCTTCCCTGATCTCTGCTAAACTTGTTGGTCATCCTTGGTAGAAATCTGTGAATGACTGGCGACAAAAGGTCAGGGTCAATATTCCTTGGGTCTGTAGGTCCCGTCATGAAGCTGACGACGAGACCGACAATAATAGCTGTTAGAGTGCCGATAATGCTGTACCACAAGTAAGACATTCTGTACAGGAAAAACACGTCTTCCCTGAAAAATAAATTGTCGATCTATTTGAATGATAATATTAAGAGACGTGAGAAACAAATAAATAAAATATTAAGAATAATTTCAAGCTAATTTTTCACAATTTTCTACACACAATATAATTATTGTACGTCTAAAACCTATTTACCATTCTCAATATTCCGTAGTCCTGCATAAATTTTCCTATTTACCGTACTTTTGGTCTCAATATTTATCTAATAGCATTTTAATATAGTATGAAAGTTTCAACGGGGATAGTACAGTTTCAACAAGAAATACCAAAAAATATGGTCGGGCTGTGTGTTCGGGAAGTGTTTGATGCTTCTCCAGGTTTTGTTGTAGCATTTGGTCGTTGAGTAACTGAGAGAGAGAGAGAGAGAAGTCTTCGTGAACCGGGAATAGTGAAAGTTTTAAGTGGACGAATACCTCACGGATGTTTACTGATCGGAACAGGGATCAATATACTGTATATAGAAGAATTAGTTATCACCAAAAGAAGCTGATCACATCCATCAAGGAATAACGACTGGACTGAATTGCAAGAAACATCTTTACATCTCTTCCGTTCGGTATTATTCAGGAGTATTCTACGATTTTCATCGGTTTTTCTCTGCTTCCCAAACCTCCACACTGTAATCACTAAATTAAACCCCGTGACAATACCCCCTCTTCCAATAACTAATAACTAATAGTTATTAATTATTGGAAGAGGGGGTATTGACACGGGTTTATATATATTTATATATATATATATAAACGACGGGGACCGGGATAGGGAGACCGAGGTTCCAATCTCGGTCGGGTGAACTGGAGTGGTTTTTCCCAAATGGTTTTCCACTCTCCCTCCACGCAAATGCGGGTTCACTTTCTCTAATTCAACCTTCCCAATTCCTAATCCATTAGAGTAATTAAGTACTTAAAGCGTATAACCCGAACGGGTAGTAGGACGCGGTGCTAAGTATTATTATTATATATATTATTATATAAGACCTCATGTTCTTTATATATATATATATATCATGAGGTCTTTATACATGATGGTTTTTCCTAATTGTCACCACCTCACCTATCGTAAACACCCTACAGGTACATCTCATGCTATCTTCGAAGTGATACACCACATATAAGTATTAAGCTTGGGAAGTGTTAGATGATGTATATGTTCTCACCTGGACGTTGGAACTGGACCCATGGTGACATTGACTAGGTGTAAACACCCCTCTATGGATACAGGCTTGGTCGGAAAAGTGATTTGTTTGTTAGCAATGGCTGCTTGAGTACCCAAAGAGATCCAGCCGACAAAAGCAACACTTACAATACCACCAGCTAGAGCCCCCTATGATGGAACAGATAAAAAAAATATAAGTTTCATTTATGGAGATACACTTATAAAAGCTCAACATAACTCTGTCATGAGGTATTAAAGAAATGTTAGCAATTACTTTGAATCGATTAAATAGCTTAACTATCATATTTGATAATCACGTTTATAGCCGCATCTAAATATCATATTCATGAAATTGAAGAATTGCATCTGGACACGAGAATCAAACCCGGAACCTTTGGTTTAGTACAACAATGCTCTAAACACTGAGCTATCCATCATGATAAGCACATTAATACAATTATAATTGTATAAGTGCCAGCATGAAGCCAACCACCGAGTCGATGGTGGCTGCATTATCTGATATCTCGTGATCTTAATTGATCACACATTTGTAGCTGAAGATTTCCACATGTCAATCACAGACTTTGCCTTAAGGCACTAGGGGACTCCTGAATAATCCAGAGATAAGAATAGTAGCGTACTAAGCCAAAAGGCCCAGGTTCGGTTTCCACGTCCAGGTGTCATTTTTTCAATTTAAGGAATAAAATTAATTTGAAGTTAAACTTTAAGGAGCAAGATATACATTTAAAAAACACTAATCAATTTCAACCTACTTACAAAAAAACAACAGACATTTAGAAGTTAACACCTTCTCAACTCGGCTGGTTCAGACTAGGCCCCCAGAGTGGGGAGAATATGGTGAAATTTGCTCCAGGAGTAAAATTCTGGGGGATATTCCACGTTGGTAATTTTGAATAACTTAAGAACTTGGGTGATCGATGGACTAGTTAATATAATTATATAATATATATATTTATTGATTGATCTCTAGCAATTGTTTTAAGCAAAAATTAATTTTTGATGAAATATAATGGGTTCACATAACCTCTCCAGGATATTATTTTTTAAAGAAGAGCTATAAGGGCTATCACTTCAATTGTAGATTAGTTTTAGTTTTAATAATCAGTATTTTCTGTTATCCTTTGGGTTTTAAGGTCACAAGTTTTAATCAACAGTTTAATGGACTAAGCAAGGTTGTCATTCTTCTATAGAAGAGCGATTGTTTAATCAGTGTGAGAAGAATGAGCAATTAAGACCACGTGTGGTATGGTACGGTAGGACAGGGTATTTCGGGGACAGGTCTGAGGCAGTACTAAGCCGAGGCAAGACAAAGGATCAGAGCAGGCAAGCAGCTTGTTCTACCTATGTATGTGTTTATTAATGATCAGAGTCTGAAGTTTGGGGTAATCAGTAAAAGTCATAAGGTCATGTTTATGTAAAAATACTTATCAATAATTAATTGTTGTTATCTAAAATATAAACTTGTGCGTAGTGATTTTAAAACTGATCTTTATTTGTGTGCTTAAATGTTCATTTTTAAATGTCACTTGATGTATCTGATTGAATTGTTCATTTTTGTAGGAATCGTATTTGTAGCTTATTTTAGAAAAAAAATTAGATTGATTGATGTGATCAAATGGCAATCATATAAATAGTAATTTGATTCTACGTTAAAATGACCATGAGATGATTGTATTGTATGATACAGCGGTATTACCCACTTGCTGAAGGTACGAGGTCCTAAGAACACCAATTAATAATAATATTTACAAAACTGTTCCTAGGAACGGTGGTTTGGGGGTTCAAGCGTCTCCCCTTCACTCAAAAGTGTTAGAAATCATATTTTTGTTGTATTCTTCCTCAGTACCTAAGCTAGTAGCTTAGAGAGAAGTTGAACATGTCAGAGCCCCAGAAAACTCAATTTCGTTTAAATAAATACTCGTATAGTTGCTTCTATATGGATTAATTCAATGGTTTCCAGCCTGGGGTTGGTGGTAGGTTTCGTGGGTAGGGTCGCAATAATTGTTGAGGTTATAGCTCTATGTCTACTATTTAGAGTGATTGAGTTAAACATTGAAAGGAGGATATAAGGCCTACACAGTTGCTAGACAACTGTGGACCTCAACGTTCACAATTAAAACACAATAAAACACATAATTATGTAATCTTCAGGATACATCAGTTCCCTTCTTCAGCAGAAGAGCGCAAAACACAGAAAAGTTTGAACAGGCAACCGCAGAATCTAAGTGACCATGACCTACCTCTAGCTATGCTGCCAAGGTTCAGTATGTGTTTTACTTTCTTCTGCTGAAGAAGGGAACTGATGTACCCTGAAGATTACATAATTATGTGTTTTGTTGTTTTAATTGTGAAATTTGAAGCTAACCGTTTTCTGGTAGGTGTGTAGGCCTTGCCCTTCCATCCTCCTTTCAATTTCTAATTTAATATAACTGTTTGGTGCCATTTTTCCTTTATTTAAAGTGATTATAATAATAAATAGAAATATGAGCGCCTAAAATTATAGAAATTGTTAAGTTACTGTTTAGGTTATTTTTTGTAATTCAACACTGAAAATTATTCTTGCAGAATTAGTTTGTTTTAGAAGTTTCGTATTTAGGTGATTTACGCTGCTAGAATAAATTACAATATTCTCTCTGGGCACGTTGATTTTCTATTGAGACATCTTAACTGGATTCATAAAATCATTATTAGCCATCTATAATAATTAAATCAAGCAAGCGTGCTAAATGTCAAGCTCGTTATGATTGTTAGTTATGTGGTCAGGATTAAAATTACGAGCAGTTGTACTGGGGACGATTTTTCCTGAACTGTTTCCCCCCTCTCCCTTCACGCAAACTAATTTATATTTTCTCTGAATTCTACTTACCCCACAAGTGTAATTGAATGTGGGTAGCTAGAGCGAGTAGCAAGATTAAGCGATTTCAACGACAGAAATTGATGTCAAACTTTGAAAAAGGTCGGAAGCCACTGGACTTGGGATTGCTTGAAAAGTCTTTACCATATCAGGAAGATTTCTCCACGAGTCACTCAGGTTAAGACACTATCCCACAGGGGATGTGGTATTGAATTTTTTTTTATCGATACTGTAGGACTACTCATTAAAAGTTTCAGAAGAAAAATATCGATACCGTACTAGTATTTAAAGAAAAGTATCGATAGCAGTAAGTATCATTAGTGACATTTTAATCTGAAAAAATTATTTTTCTTATTTAGTAGTAAAACTTTCAAATTTTGCCTAATTGTTTTTTTCATATAGGTTATTTAAACAATGAAAAATTTAATGGGTTAACCATATAATAGTATACTTAAGTCTATCGCGTCTATGTTATGTGTTTGAACTATGAATCATGGTGAACTAAAGGAGATTGAATGCTAGAGTTTCTTCTTGCTTGTCATGCACAAAATGAGTGAGGATTGAACCAGTGTCAATTGTTCTTCCCCCTAAGTCTAGCCTAGTAAACATTTAATTCCAACATGAGTGAAGATAACAAAGGTTATTTCTTTCGATACCGATCCGATACAGGAGTGTGAGTACTAATATCAGTAAGAGTATCGGCAAATAGCATCGAGTAAAAAAAAACTAGTATCGAGAAGAAAATATCGATATTAGTAAAGTATCGATAACTTTTTCACATCCCTATATCGCACCATCCAAATACGTTTCCTAGTATGGTCATGAATGTTTATAATCTTTTGAAACATGTGTTTTAGCACACAATAGAAAAGTAAGATTAAACAGATGATTCATGAAAAACTGATTTTAAAATACATAATTAAGTGAGAAAAATGAGACTTGTAAGCTGTGAACATTAAAACTTAAACCGAGATAATATGTATACATTTGAACTTTGCACCATTGCACTTTTTTGGTGTCGAATCACTGGTGGATATGTTTTGATTGAAAATGTCTTATCTTTTGTTTACAGCCGCGAAATGTCAACTTGTACAAAGGTTAATAGAGCAAGAAGTCATCTGGTCAATGGATGCTCTTGTAAACAGCCTAGATTAGATTATATTTTCTATTATATATGGTTTTCATGAGGCTCCTTCAAGTATAAATTAATTAACTTTAATTAATAAGGATGTTTATTTAAAATAATTTTAGTAATAATAATGCTAGTTTATAAAAATATTTTAATAAATAATTATAATAATAAATATAATATAAGAAAAAATACAAGTTTGATTAATGAATTTGTAATTTTAATACAAAATACATTTAAAAAAATATCAAGTATCTGCCACAATAAACGTATGAAGTATGTACAGGTACATGGGCCTAAACTCTATTAGAAGGTATTGGTAGATAAATATGTATTTTCATACAAATAATTGGTTATCATACCAAACTTACTGGAGAGTTTTGGTTTTAAACTATTCTCTTTTCTGCACTTTAGAGCTAAGTTGAAAGAGTTATTGGTTAGGTCAGCGGTTCCCAAACTTTCCCGACTCGCGAGCCCCTTTCACAAACATCAGAGTTGCACGAAACCCCCTGGTAAATATCCATAGCCATGCACTTAATTTTATAACTAATATTTTTGAAATTTAGTTATTAATTGTATACTAAATGTTTAATAACCTTAAATTAACCTACTATAGCTCCAGTAGGTGCTTTGGGATACTCCACTAAATACAGGGTGGAGCGAGGGAACTAGCTATTTTAAATAAGATAATTCATCTCAAGGCCATAGTTTAAGTTTGCAGGACTGTGATGGCGTCATTATGTTCCCCAGTCAATGCCGTGTAGCTACCATGGAGCATTGCTCGGGTGTGCAGCGAACGTTTGCAGTAAAATAATTTTACAAAAACAATGATTATTATGAAGGAGCGTGACGAGAATTTCGGAGTCGCTTTCAACTTCGGCGTCATGATCCGGTTCCATCATCTCACGCTGTAAAGACATGGGTTTTATACTCTGAAACAACAGGTTCAGTATTGAGGAAGAAGCATCCAGGGCTAAGAAATAATGTTCGAATTCCAGAAACTGTCGAAGAAGTCAGAGCTTCGTTCACAGCGTTCTGCACGGAAACATGCAGTGTCGTTAGCTTTGTCTCACCGCACGTTGGTTAAAATATTGTTATCAGGTTTAAAGTTACATCCGTACAAGATTCAGGTAGTCCAGGAATTAAAATCCTGTGATTTCAATAGGAAAGTTGTTTTTTATGAACAATTTTTAGCAAAATGTAAGAAAAATTAGAATTTCCTTGAAAATCTTTGGATGTCTGATGAAGCCCTATTTCATATAAATGGTTATGTTAACAAACATAACTTTCAGTACCGGGATGCGTAGAATTCTCGTTTTTTTTATACCAGCGACCGTTACACAGTGAAAAAGTGTCAGTGTGGTGTAAGGTGTTATCGAATGTAATTAGTATTCCACATATATTTTATAAAAATCAATGTATATATCGACCAAGTCTAAGGGAAAGGACGAGGTATGTCAATTTAAATATAAGGTCATCAACGTTAAGGGTAGAAGAGGATTGTAAAAACACAGTACTAAATAGTATTGAACCCTCTCCCAACCCCAACCTCCCTCAGTCCATCTTACCGAGGCTAGAACCTCCACTTCCTTTTCCCTGCTCCCTTCTAAGGGGGGGNTCCGATAAAAAGTTGTGTTTATATATTTTTATACAAAAACTATATTGACATATTATTTATAAGTATAGACATATTAAGTGTGTATATATATATATATATATATATATCTATGACATGGGGATTGTGTATGTGCTGGGCGCAAAAACAGAAAATGGCCAATGGACGGATTTTTTGCTCAATCCTAGTAATGAACGTTTTTAAATGACCGAAGCTTAAAATTCTATTCAATTTTGGGCTTTGGCCGTCTTCAAAGAGCCCAGCCTAGGATTGTGAGATTACTAAACGACCAAGGCCTGAAATAACATTTTAGTTCGTTTATCGACCATACTGAGCAGGTGGCGCGCTCTCAATTTTGAGCAAACACGTGATTTAAAGAAGGCAAGTGGATCTCATTGATATGCAAACAGAACCAGGCAGAAATTACAAACTTATGTTAAATTATCAAGACCACCTGACCAAATTTGTTTTTTTGAAGCCTAACCTAACCTAACCTAACCTAACGATTGTATTTTCAACTTTGGTCGTTTAGTAATTGCACAATCCTAGTTTTGGCTGTTTGGAGACGTCCAAAGTCCGAACTTGAATAGAACGCCAGGATTGTTGTTTATTTTAAAACATACAACCCTAAGATTGAGTGAAAATCCATCCATAGGCCGTTTTCGGGCTTTGCACCCAATATATACATTCATTCTTTAAGCGCAATATAGCAAATTATAATAACGTTATTTATTTCCTTTTCCAATCAATGTTCTTTGCTCTCCAATACCATAGTGGATCTAACAATAACCATTTGTTATTTATGATGACAGAGCTAGTTTTACTATGTGAGGTTATTAAGTTTTTTATATATAAAGATTTTAGGCATAAGTGGATCCGACCTTATTAGTGTCCAATAAATTCCTGAGGGGGTCAGATTCCCCCCACCTGTCTACGCCCATGGCTACTAAAGTAATTAATATTCAAGATTTACAATGTGAATCAATTTTAATTATATCATATAGTTATATAGAAATTAAATAAATATTTTAATCTGCTTTATGTAAACTTAAACATAAACAAACTTACTTTAGGATTGGCCCATGGAAAGAACATGCCCAATGAAAATATTCCAAGAAGTGAGCCACTGGCTATACCGGTAAGACTTTTAACGGCCTGTAACAAGCAAAGTATAGTTAGCACGATCAAAATTATGGGAATTCTTATTCATCGACATTTTTTATTATTATTTTACCTTTTTACCACCTGTGTCAGCCGGCAAGGAACAAAGTATTTTAAATAGTAAAAGGAAAATGTTTAAACCTAAATATTGATTCTTACGTCCAAACAAATCTATTGAATTTAAGATTCATATAATATTTAATAGGCTCTAATGATATCTCATTAATCCCGATAGAAATTTGTTAAACTTTTACAGCAGTTCACCGGATGACTTTCGTTAGTATTTTTTAAAACACCACATTCATATCTGGACACCATTATGTAAGTCATCTTAATAAGGTTGAATATTGGCTTGTCTATTTAAAGTAGTTCGGAAGGTACACAAGTAAGCCTAGTATTTATAGCGAAAATATGTGTTAATATCTTTCTTATATCTCCTAGACTTCAGAAATATAGACTGTTGCGATACTTTATCTCGAGTCTATTAACAATGTTTAATTTATTAAAATGTAATAATACTCGATCCAGAAATGTTCACAGTCAAAATAAAATGTTTTTTTTATATACATATATAATCGGGAGCTTTAAAGTTTGAAAATTTTGATGTTGGCGCGTCACGGACCTTAGCTACAATGAAAAGTCAGACGTGCCCTTTTTTTCTTGTATATAGTCAGAGAAGAAGGCTTCCAGAACTTTCCAATTTCATGTGATTTTACCATTATTTCTCAAGCCTTTTGAAACGAGAGAAAGAGATAAAGTTATTTGGGAGTAGCTTGTTACTCACAAATACTCAAAAAAGGCGACAGAGATCCATTGTCAACATATAAAAAAAATCAAATGAAACGACCACCCAGGTTTGTTAAACCAGAAGAGAAGATTTTATAATATATATGGATTCATTAGGTTTAATATTATAAAAGTGTTCATTAACTTGAAATATATTAGCGTGAGAACTTTTGATTTGGATTAGTATGAAAGGGAACATCTATATCATTACAATATTTGATATCTGTCTTGGGCAATATGGCACTCGGAGAAAACTTTTTCTCTTCATTTTAAAAGATTCCCACCAAATGTAAATGAACTCATGCCAAATATTCAAGAACTGTTGATATTACAATAAGAATATAAATAAATTAAAAGCGTCTACTGAAACACATTTTCATTTATTTTGTTCAAAAAGACATTTCGCTATAAAATTGCAAGTATACTGGCCATAGCTCGCGTTCTTCTACAAGCCATGTGGAATGTGTGACATTTAAAATGATACATTTGTTTTATTAGCATTGAGTTAACTATTACCGACTGACCTGGACAATGGTCCCCAATTTGTCGACAAGGAAAACAAGTCCTACGCAGCACGTTCCTATGATAACCACTACAATCTTCATAATAAGGCTGGCAGTGGATTCTGAGATGGGTCCTTTGTACATGGGACGGATAAGGTCCTCAAATATAACTCCAGTCATGGAGTTGAGTCCTGTGGACATGGTGCTGTGAAAACACCAAACAACACAACCCATTATTTACATACACTCAGGACAAATAAGATCTTACAATATAGTTGTGACATTTTCCTACTCTTTGGTATGATCTCAATAAACACTCAGCTTATTGTTAAGAGTATCAGTACCTTTGGGTTTGAACACAAAAATTATATAAAGTCCCGGAAGATCAATAATGAGTTTATTGGAAACGTGTTTCAAACAGTCAGTTGATAATTTGGATCACGTCCGAACAGTTTGTAGGCTCTATTAATAAGTACGCGTAGCTTCCTTGTATCAAACCTAACTGTAAGTTGTTAGTTTTAGAACGTCCCATAGCTACTTCTTCACGCTTTGCTAAAAGTATATAACCAATTACATCAAGCATATAACTCAAAAGATAAGTCAGGGCGACCCATGATCCTGGTCTAATCATGGCCGCCTCGGAATTTGAACTGCTAAGAAAATCTAGGCAAAGTATTAATTTACACGTTTAATGGCTCATTTTACTATGGTATTATATTAAATTGTTTTATCTCACTGTGCTATCACGCACCTTCAGTACATTATGGATTATTTGAGAGACAGGCTCAGCTCGTAATAGAGCTCTCTCGCCACGGACATGAGTCTGAAGTCAACCCCCCCCCCCCCCCCCCCC
>CABEEJ010002979.1:67569-90386 GCA_901482245.1 Timema douglasi
CCCCCAAATCCCGAAAAAAACACCAAAGGCCATCCCGACCCAGATTCACTACTGTTAAGACTCCTTGCACATTTTGTGTGATTATATGTTAGTCGAGCAATCATTGCTTTAGTTTTAAGAAAAGTACTATATACATAATTTCCATCATATTGAACTGATTTGTTGGTAATTGCTAGAGATTTTACTGAGTGATTATAAAGTAATCAAGAGTAATACTACCTTAGTGCAGCACTGAACACTCCCGCCACAAACAAGCCAGGAAGACCAGGGACATGTTCAGAAAGTTCCATTACGTAGTACGGCAACAACTGGTCAGCTTTCCTGATCAACTACAGACCAAGATCATTGTAATATGTTGTGGTATGTTCTCTCACTAGCAGAGTTTCACATATGGATCATATTACTCTCTAAATTGCCGAAATGTAGTTTACGCTAACTACTCACAGCTAATGAACCCAAGGTCGTAGAAAGGGGAGTTGGGTCGGGGAGTCACTACCCCCTACCCCTTGTAATTTTAGGGAACCCCACCAGGGGTATATCTAAGTATAAACAATTTTATTGGTTAAAGGTATAGTAAAATTTATAGCAGACACCATCCTAGAAAAATAGCTTTCCACTCCCTTGAATGATGATGAAGGGGAGAATGTAAAGTGGATAGAGATTAGTGACAGCCTCAAGGAAGCCTCAAAGAACTCAGTTGAACTCAGAAGGACCAAAATAACTAATAAGGAATGGGTTCTGTAGGCCATGTTGAATATTTAAATGGAAGAAAGGAGCAAGTGGAAGAACGTGGGAACAAAGGAAGATAAACAGATAGCAGAAGAATGAATAATGAGTTAAGAAAAGAGACAGAACAGGCTATATTAGTGTGGATGAAGGGAAAATGTGAAGAGATATAAAAGATATAAAAAGAAGGATAATTTGAAAGGCTATACGTATTGGCCATGGAATAGGTGTTCCAAGGAAATAAAAGCACAGGATGAAAATGCAAAAATAGAGGACGAATGGCGTGGTCGTCAACGGGACTCACAATGTTATGTAAGGATGAGAATAATAATATGTAGAATGGTTGTATGAGGCATATCATAGGCATGGCTTAGAGATGGAGGAGGAGAAAAGTGTTACTACATCTTGAAAAAGGCGGCAGAAAAGTCAATGAAAGAGATGGAGAACAGTAAGGCTTGCGGGACGGTCGAAATACAGATAGAGGTGTTGAGAAGCTTAAGATACTGAGAATAAAGGGTAATAGTGTATCTGTGCAATGACATATATAATAGTGGTGAATGGAAGAACGTTTTTTGTCAACAGCTGTCATACCATTTGAGAAGAAATGAAACACCAGTAAATATTACGAGTATGTACTTAACCATCAGTTTAGCATCATATGCAGCCAAGGTGTTGCTTAGAGTGCTTAATAGAAGACTGTGTGGAAGGCTGTATAGCTCAATTGGAAAGGAGCCATATGGGTTTATAAAAAGGGAAAGGAACCAAGGACGCCATCGGGCTGCTGGAAACTATAGGAGAAAGATCTATTGAAAAGGGTAGGAAATTGTATGCTGTGTTTATTGATTTAGAAAAAATAAACCTTTAATAGAGTGCAATGGGAAAAACTGTTAAACGTTCTAAAGAGTAGAGATGTTGACTGAAAGAAGAAGAGCATGATTCCGAAATTGTACCTTGAGCAGAAGGTCATAGTACAGATTGGGAGTGAGATGATGGAGCGAAGTAGAATTGGCAATGGGAGTTAGGCCAGGCTGCTGCTCTTCCCCACCTTGTTCAACACATACCTGGAAGAGATTATAGGAAAGTGCTTGGATGGGAAGAAAAGTGGTGTGTATGGGCGGAAGAAGGATAGAGTAGAGCCATTTTTCGGACGACATGGTACTATTAGTGGTTAATGAACAGGAACTGACGGAAATGCTGAAAGACCTGAATCAAGCTTGCGAGGAAAGAAGGATGTGAATTAATAAGAAAAAAAATTAGACGTATGGTCATTGGAACGAAGGAAAAGAGGATAGGATGAAGCTTGAGAGTGAAGGGGAGGAAATAGAGCCAGTTTCAATTTTCATCTAGCTGGAAAGCTGGATATGCAAATATATGCTATGTGGACAGGATGTCAAACCTTAAATTGCCATATCTAAGGTAGCATTCAATAACTAGAAGAAACTGCTATGTGGTCACCTGAATAAAGGATTGAGGAAGAGATTGGCAAAGTGTTTTGTTTTGGGTGTGGCATTTTATGAGATGGAGACGTGTGCACTAAGGGAGGACAAGTGAAGATTGAAAGTGTTTGAGATGTCAATGTGGAAGAAGTTGGAAAAGACATGTTGGGTGGCAAGATTATGAATGAGGAATTGCTGTATAGAGGTGGGGAAAAGAGAAGTATATTAGAGGTTGTCAAAAACAGTAAGATAAACTGGCTTTGACACTGGCTGAGAAGGGAATATCTACTGATGGATGCTATAGGAGGAATGGTGGGTGTGAAAGGGGCAAAATGCTGAGGACATATCCGCGTGGAGAAACATCATGCGATTACCCATAGTTAGGCAGAAAACATAATAATTAATGAAGCTGCGCCATTTAGAAAAATATGTATCGGTTTAAGTTCCTCAACTATCTTATTTGAGGTGTAGCCCTTCATTAAATGCTAAGGCCATGCTAAGCTTCTAAATTTCAAGGGTCATATCTCCTTGGTTTCAACTTTGACATCCACAATAGTATTTACATCTTCAAAACATCTCTAAGAAATAATAAAACTCTGATATACCATGAAGAAACATTAAATAGCTCACTAAATATTATATATTTTAACAGATACATCAATCATTTTTATAACAGCTACCAAACAGTATTTTAATACTGAATAATGATTAAATGCCATCTATAACGTAAGAAATGAATAATTCAGATTTGTAAGAATAAAATAATAGGTATATAGTGTGCTTTGTTTTTATTTCGGAGTATTTTTCTTTACCTAGAATAACATAAAGGATCATTTAAAAATTAAAGGTAGGGCTATGTGACCAAAACAAACAAAAACGTGTTTCAAGATTCCTTTAACTTCCCTTCATTGAAAATGTGACATTCACACACTCCTAATTAATAGAGGATTACTCACGCGTGCAGATACAGGGTCACAGTCTGCAAATGTTGCGTAGATAAGCAGTCCGGTGTAACAGCTCATGGAGACTATGCATGCTATGCCAATGGTCAAAATGACTATTGTGCTGTCAACAATAATTACAAACACATACCGTGAGATTAAATATTTATAATTATTTGATAATAGATTTAAATGTTTGATTTGCTCTAGATTTAAACGATTTGTTGAACTAATCGAATTCAAAATTAATAATATCCCAAGTATACTCAGTTTACCCTAAAAGGTAGCAGTCTTGACAAACTTTTAAATGACTTAACTTTAGCTAGGCACTAAATCCTACGTGTGACACATGAAAAACTGTTAGTGTATTGCTTGTGAACTTTGATTTTAAATATAAATAAACTATTGTTTTATATAATGGCCGTCAACATTTTGCATTAAGAGTCAATTTCAGGATCGATTAACCGGGAAATGAGATACAATATTACACTAGAATCAGAAAACGTATCGCAATAATGTGGTTTTATTCTATTAAAAACAGTGAAAGTGGAATCATTTTAATAGATTTTTAATTTTAAAATAATTAATTTTCAATATTATCGTAGCTTTTAAAATATGGTAGTACCGTTTCACAACCTCGTTTCAACTATTTTTTAAAGTATAATACATAAGGCCTCACTAAGATAAAATGCTTGATTCGAACTGTACTACCTACCTAGGATAGGTGCTAACCATGGTATTATATGGGTCTTTAATTTTCCAACGTAAACTCAATTTAACTATATGCTTGACTAAATCATGTTCGCTAATGGAATAACTTAAAGTAGCTGACTAGGAACAAAACTTGAATATTTGTCTTAGTTCATGGTCTAAAACGTTTAACATTTCAAGATTTGCTTACCAAATGGTTGGATAATCGTTAATAGTAAACTAACTTTATTTACTATAGTAATCAGCGTTATCCTCGTAATGCCCCAGTAGACTTACTAAACAGATTCGACGACAAATTCTGTGGCTCTCAGCATACACACGCTGTGCCCAGAATTCACTAAAAAATGCACAATATTTCAAAAATTAAATCACTTTGCAAAATGTTGCCCTCTGATGAAAAATCACCTCGCGCTACAAGGTGATTCATATAACCTTCATATACCATTGATTAGATATCGATTGATGCTCTCAGTGATTTGGATGACCATATTGATCTATTTTCTTTAGCAATATAATTCATCAATCTATTGTTAGTTGTTCCTTAATCACCAGTATACAACGTTGAGTTTTGCAGTACTACAATATTTCTCAATCATCTATACACCCACAAATTGAAGGTCGTGTTCAAACTTGAATGTAGTGCCTCTGTGGATATTCTACCTCTAAGATCATTCAGTAAATTTGATGATCAGGAAAGGCAGCTCTAGACTTCAAATGTCATTATAAAATCTTAGAGAAATCTACTATTTAGGACCCTTATTAAAGAAACTGCCAAAATTGAATTCACTCTACGGGAAAATTTCAGATAAAAATGTGTTGTTGCCAATGTTGAACCGGTCCCAAGTTTAGGAATAGTTACATCTAAAAATGTAGGTCTCATACAGAGATTAGTGCCCGTCGAGTCTAATGATAGGCAGGAATAAAATCAGCTAATTAACTAGTACAGTTACCTCTTCAAAGGGTTGGGTCTCGTTCCTTAAATTGACACCTAATCACAACCTAGGATTTATCTAACTTTGCACGACCGTCCCAGGGCTAAATTTATAAAAATGGAAACATCTGGAGTAATTTATAAGGTCCCTGGACCTTAGATATGGGTAAATCTAGTGATAAGAGTTGAGAAGACAGATTGAGACCTTCGCTTATGTTTGGACTCGAAGGACCTCAAGTCTCAATAAAACCCTTTAAATAGAACATACCTTTATTCCATCTCATGAAGAAATTCTGACTGTACTCACTTAATAAAAAGTTGTATGTGTTGTTTATATGATGAATTGGTTTTGACCCAGTGTTTTAGATGAGCCAAGCACCTAGCTTCGCACCTTTTAAACACTTTTAGGCAATCATACATTCGAGCGCATGCCTTTTGGCCTGTCAACAGCACCGGAGTTATTCAGAAAAATGTTTTAGGAAATTTTAATAGAACTAAAAGGTGTGTTCATATAATTTGAGGATGCCACCATTTCATGAAAATACCACCATGAATATGAGAAGAATCTGCAAGAATTCTTTGACAGGGCTCGACAGGATGACACTTGACTTAATCCGGAGGAATCAAAAAAGGTGAAATTTGTTGGGTTAAAGGTCTATAAAAGGATCTAAGAGTCATTTTATAGACACAACAAGTCAAATGAGAACCTTCAATGGCCATTTTCTCTGAATTTTCTAATATTTGAATAGATTTATTCCTCAGACTTCAGAATTACAGCTATTCAAAGGGGTTGGAGTCAGGCGATATTCCAGATAAAATATTTTAAAACTTTATCAAAATCTTCACTTCAAAAATTTGTGATTCATGGTATCCTAGAGAAATGTGTTTGTAATAACGTACCATATTCCAGTAAGTAATTCAAGGGATTCGCAAGAGAGTATGTGTTTAAAGTTATAATCTCTCGTACCGTAAATACAAGGTTGAACTATTTTACTGTAACGCTATTACCCTAGAAAAAACCTTCTTGAGAAGAAAAGCAAAGTGGAAATATATCACTGTTGGAGCGAATTTATGAATACTTTGACTGTGTCACTTGGTATTTCGCTGGAACAATTATTATTCGGAAGAAGACTCAGATATAAGCTACCAGTGTCATCCTCCCTCTCAGAATAGCCCCCTAGAGAGACAGAAGATACAAGAGAGATTAGGAAAAGCATCACTGGCCTCAAATAAATATTATGTTTAATATACTACAAAGTTGGCATGAGTAATTGAAATTCAAAGAGGGGTAGTTAAAACTGAGGGCAATAATTGGTATCGACCAAGCAACATTAATGTTTAAACCTTAACAACTTAGGTCATATTGGGCGAGTACATCAACTGGAACATTACGTCAAATCCATCATCACTTGCATCCGTGGTCCACAAACACCCCAATAGACCTGTTACACACCCATTGAGGGGTATGATCACCAGTACTTCACTAATTAGAGACGAGCCCGAGCAGTAGGAGCTTCTGGTGACTGAAAAATCAGAGGCACCCTTGGCAAAAGAATCGCATGTAAACTCTCCGCCTCTTCAGGCAAGTCCTGTAAGAGCCAGAAGACCTCCATCATGGCTAAATGACTATTATGCATCCTAAAGAAGAGAATAAGTGCAAAAGATATTAAGATTAATTAGGCTAAACTAGCTCTTGCGGCTTAGTCATGTGTAATCAACTAATTGCTAACTGACTTGTGTTCTCTTTGGTGCAAGGGACGATATTTTAATCTGTGGTTTTTGGAATGGTTGTTGTTGTTGTTATTGTACCGAGACTAATGCTCGTTGCTTGTATTAATTTAATTCTAAAGCTGATATTTTAACTAGTGTACACACATCCCTACGCCACTGGCTTAGTCAATATAAGCTTAACGTGTACTAGGATGTGGTGGGAAAAAAACATAAATTATCAACCTGTACTGTACTTTACACATTATCAATACTTTACTTACTATTTGGCCTTGTTCATGTTGGGTAAAGCAAGGCATCTCTGCACCATAGCTTGATTGACAGCACTTGATGACAACCAGCTGAAGTAATTACCAATGGTAACACTCCAAAACGTATGTCGTACCGTAGGGTCCAGGTCCAAACTAAAAAAAAAAACTTCATTTATCTTATACAACATTTATTAATTTATATTTTTTTACCTTTTCACTTAATCCCGTCAGAAAAAAACTCATTTATTCTGGTTTTCATGATATAATGAGGGTGTGTTTATTTAAATGGCTTACAGCTCACCCTTTACGTGAATGTGATTATATTTCTTCTAGAGATTTACCTTTCTCATTCTTATCTCACTAGGTAATTAATATATACATATAGCTTGAACAGGTACCAAGACGCGGAGAAAGGAAAAAGTGGACATTATTGAACGTCTTATATATATATATACATATATAGTAATTGATAATTTTATTTTTCTTCTAAACCTAATTACACAATTTAAAAAATCTGACCACAGAAACATAAAGTTTTTAATTTGATAGACTTTGTGTCTCAAGAAAATACAACAATTACATCTAGTGGCGCATCTTTACTAAGTTAAACAGTTGCTACAAGAATTTGATTATAAAATATTCGTGGTTTTTTTCACCACGTAATCGAACCTGTTCGGGATATAAAATATATTAATTATTTATTAATTTTAAACAATGTCTCTTGATCCACAGCCATTATGTTTCTTGAAAATTCGTACTCCAATTCAACATATTATAAATGCATGAAAAGATGATTGATATCAATCTATCTTCTAGCGCTAGCAGGCATGAACATATATATAAAGTTTCATCTTCTTAATCTATTGTCCAGATAAAACTTAGACTTTACGTCTCCAACATTGCGGAATTGTGATGTTAACAACTCTATAATTTTGATATTCAATTAAAATCTTATGAGTCTAATTTAAATTGTTTTAATTTACAAACTTCATGCGTCCGAATTAAAGTTTTCTACTGTCTATCTTAAAGACTCATTGAACAGGCATCATTCCTTTGCTAGGTATTATATGGTTATGTGATGAATTGCTATAGCTTACTTGAAGAATTCAAGTCTTCCACTCTGCTCACTCCGCTGGAATACCACTTCGGGACCACCAATTTTAATAGTCCCAAGTATCATAACGACGATAACTCCTCCAAACATAAGGATCAACTGTAGCGTATCCGACCAAACAACAGCTTTCAGGCCTCCCTAAATAGCAATTTTTAAAATCATCAAATCAATTTCATATTAATTTAAAAAACGTGTGACTGAATAAAATAATGGCGTTAAAGTTTGTTATATTAATTTAAACTAAACTATAAAATATGATATATATAACTATATATATATATATATCAAAACTATTTTATCCTAAAAATAATATATGATTCGTTTGACGTAGAATAGGCCTTTCGAAGTATCATCTTACTTAGTTTTATAATCTAGACAATCCTTCAAGTTCGATTTACATGCTCAAAAAGACTTTTATTTGAATACTCTTAAGTAAACCTAAAGCTATATTTCCAATTTTAATTGTGTTAATATGCTACAATATTAATTGAGAAGAGCTAAAATTGTTGCAAATAGTTATGTAAAAAATATTTTTTGGGCTATAGAATTAACACTTCTTATTTAAGTTGTATCTGTAAAAAAATATTCTGTGCTTTATTAGCTGAATTTAACTTATAGCATATTTTTTAAGTTTTAATAGTCATTATTGATTATGGTTCTTAAATCCTATGTCAAATATTGAATTGTCTTCATTTAGAGTAAAGTAGTCAATTCGTAGTTTATTTAGATCAACGTATTGATTTAACATCTTTCGTATATTTCTTTATTTGTTGGTCTTATATAAAAACTATACTTTCTGATATTCCCCGTTGACTGGTTATTTCCTTCCTTATTTCCCCTTACTCTTCTTTACGTAACTGCAGAATTCTGAGAAATTTCCAACTCTTATTGGGATACATGCTATTTTGGTCGCATTTATTATTTTGTTTTTAACATCAGTTTGTGGTTGAGAACTCGTCCCTCCAATTCGCAGTTCTGCAACATGGTTGGAAAATATTATCTGAATATAACATCTCGGTGAACCTCTTTCTCACTCTTCATCACTGGAAAAGGAACTCATTATAGATTCTGTGTGAATTTATTTACACTAGAATCATCGGAACTCTAATTCTTCTTACGGTTTAACTAATACTTTCAACAATGAAGTTTAGTACATTTCAACGCCAAAGAGGCTTAATTAGTAATAGGTTGACCACGATCAATAACTATACATTGACTATGTTGAACTCCAACAAATTAATGACTCGTAAGCTCAAAGATAATTATCTAGTCAAAAAGAAGCTAAATCAAAAACCATAGAATTCAGTGAACTTATTGATAAGTTTTTAGAATATTATCACAAAGACTTTGATGAGATTTTATTGGCCACTTTGCAAGACTCCATCCTAGCTCTACACACAACAATTGATTGCTGAATTAAAGTATTAATACCGGCTACTCAAGAACCAATTTTTAATACCAACACGGCTGTTTCTACTCCTCAGATTGTTCACGACCTTGCAGTCTGGTTGCCTCAGTTGAATTTGCCGACTTTTAATGAAAGCGTGCAGCAATGGAAGGCATTCTCTATTTTTTTAGACTATCCACTCAAATAGGTCGCTGACCCTTGTAGAAAAGTTTCAATGTGTGTTAAGTTCTCTTCAAGGTTATGCGCTTAAAGTCATTCAAACCCTCTCTATTTTGAACGAAAATTACTAAATCTCTTGGAACCTAATACAAAAAAAGATATCAGCAAGTGCACCCACTAGTTTACCTACATCTTGATAAGATTTTAAACCTTCCCAATATTTCTTAACGCCCTCTAGACAGTCTCAGTCATTTCTTGGCTAACTACTCTGAAAATAGCCAAGCGCCGATTACCCTAGATCTTAGACTATTATATTACAAAGAAAACGCTATTAATCGCAACTCTCCTGCGAAAGTTAGATCACGAAACACGAAAGCGGTTTGAGGATTCTCGTGGGCTTAATTCAAGTGTGCCAAATGCACTTGATTTAATTCTATACTTTGAAACGGAATACCAGCATTTATAAAATGCAACAACCATCTCCACATTTACTACCATAAATTCACAACCCTCAAACAAAACAAATGCCACTTCACAGCCTCAAATGTATTGTGCAATACCTTGATATACTCAACCGACCCCTAAGCCTACTGACTTAATGAATGGCTTTGGCCAAACCTCCAAATAATTGTGTATTTTGCCACCAAAAGCACTTGGAGTATATATCAGTTAACTCAATTTCAAAATATTATTTCTCAAGACCGGTTTGACTTTGTTTGTTCTAATAAATTTGGTTTCAAGTTCTTGGAGATGCCCACACCTTAAGGTATGGTGAATCTACGCGAACCTACACACACTGACACCATACATTGCTTCACTAGACCTCTTCCTCCCATCCCCAATCATCTCAAGGTCATGACGCACATCAGCCATCCGAGTCCCTCCATCAAGATCATTCAGGAGATACTGCCACTCCACAGATCCCCTTTATTGGTCTCACAAGCCGACCAAAGACCACGGTGCTATTGACAGCCTCTCTTGTCCGACACACTTCTCCCTTGTCCAAGAAATTTCTCCCTTGTCCAACACAAACAGTGTGAAGGATTCTAGACCACGGTGCTATTAACAGCCTCTCTTGTCTGACACCCTTCTCTCTTGTCCGACACACTTCTCCCTTGTCAAACACACTTCTCCCTTGTCCGACACACTTCTCCCTTGTCCGACACACTCCTCTCTGGTCCGACACACTTCTCTCTTGTCCGACACACTTCTCTCTGGTCCGACACACTTCTCTCTCGTCCGACACACTTCTCCCTTGTCCAACACACTTCTCTCTCGTCCGACACACTTCTCCCTTGTCCAACACACTTCTCCCTTGTCCGACACACTTCTCCCTTGTCCGACACACTTCTCCCTTGTCCAACACACTTCTCCCTTGTCCGACACACTTCTCCCTTGTCCGACACACTTCTCCCTTGTCCGACACACTTCTCCCTTGTCCAACACACTTCTCCCTTGTCCGACACACTTCTCCCTTGTCCGACACACTTCTCCCTTGTCCGACACACTTCTCCCTTGTCCAACACACTTCTCCCTTGTCCGACACACTTCTCCCTTGTCCGACACACTTCTCCCTTGTCCGACACACTTCTCCCTTGTCCAACACACTTCTCCCTTGTCCGACACACTTCTCCCTTGTCCGACACACTTCTCCCTTGTCCGACACACTTCTCCCTTGTCCAACACACTTCTCCCTTGTCCGACACACTTCTCCCTTGTCCGACACACTTCTCCCTTGTCCGACACACTTCTCCCTTGTCCAACACACTTCTCCCTTGTCCGACACACTTCTCCCTTGTCCGACACACTTCTCCCTTGTCCGACACACTTCTCCCTTGTCCAACACACTTCTCCCTTGTCCAACACACTTCTCCCTTGTCCGACACACTTCTCCCTTGTCCAACACACTTCTCCCTTGTCCGACACACTTCTCCCTTGTCCGACACACTTCTCCCTTGTCTGACACACTTCTCCCTTGTCCAACACACTTCTCTCTTGTCCGACACACTTCTCTCTTGTCCAACACACTTCTCCCTTGTCCGACACACTTCTCCCTTGTCCAACACACTTCTCTCTTGTCCGACACACTTCTCCCTTGTCCGACACACTTCTCCCTTGTCCAACACACTTCTCCCTTGTCCAACACACTTCTCTCTTGTCCGACACACTTCTCTCTTGTCCGACACACTTATCCCTTGTCCGACACACTTCTCCCTTGTCCAACACACTTCTCCCTTGTCCAACACAAACAGTGTGAAGGATTCTAGACCACGGTGCTATTAACAGCCTCTCTTGTCTGACACCCTTCTCTCTTGTCCGACACACTTCTCCCTTGTCCAACACACTTCTCCCTTGTCCGACACACTTCTCCCTTGTCCGACACACTTCTCCCTTGTCTGACACACTTCTCCCTTGTCTTCTGCAAACATTGCGAAGGGTTCGAGACTTGGCTTTTTTTTTTAGCTCGGTATTGATATTGTTGTATTAAAGTTTGCTCTAAAAATGAAGCAATGAATATTATAAAATGCTCACAATGTAAATATGTGTAATTTTGGGCAACGCTTTTAGAAAAGTTATTTACTGTTTCCAATTATATTATGTATTTTGTCATAGCTCATAAATTATATTGATTGTTCTGACAACTTCGTTACTATTGTTGGGATCCGAGAGTTGACCAACATATTTAACAGGATATCCTCAAATTAAGACTGCACAGATACAGAAACACATTGTTGCAACTAGGAATTATTGGAAATCTTAGGACGGCCGCTTAACTTTAAGATTACA
This sequence comes from Timema douglasi, assembly GCA_901482245.1. Lineage (NCBI taxonomy): Eukaryota > Metazoa > Arthropoda > Insecta > Phasmatodea > Timematidae > Timema > Timema douglasi. The sequence continues at coordinate 79,762 of CABEEJ010002979.1, forward strand.
TTCCTAGCTTGCACAATGGCTTCTGATCTGTGAACATATGAATTCAAGATAGCAATGAACCAGCATGTTCATGACCCACAGTTCATCTAGGGACAAACTGACAGAGTGGCAGTTCAGTTGTGTCCGGTAGTTCATCGGAGGCCGTAGTTCAAACTAGGACTAGGTTTTAGACTTATCAAGTATTATGGGTAGTTTACCCATAGTCATGTTTGTATTTCAATCTGATAGTTTGTAATTAAGTGTAGCTGCCATGTTTGTTATTAAATTAATCAGTTTTATAATAGTTGGTACATCTCTCGTGTTTATTAGATGGGTGTGCGTGCCTCTTCCTCAACAAATGGCGACCAGCCACAACGCTATTAGATTAAAACAAAGTGAAATTTGACTTACCAGTGTGGTATAAAATATGCATACCATACAAACTATAGGCGTGATCAAGTGAAGATTTATTCCAGTCACTGAAAAATAAATATATATTTATTTTTAAAACATACAAAATGATCCCACTTAGGTATGCCAGACGTAACATTAGGCAGTCAATATAGCTGTCAAAGAATCTCAATCCGCGATTATAGTGTGCTGACACTCATAAAAACAACCTAACTCACTCTGATCACAAAAATAACAGGGACACTATAACTTAAGCACTGTATTAACCATCTCAAATACTGGAGCGATTTTTCCAGTGAGTTACAATTGCAGCAAACAACAGTTGACCAATAAGATTGCACAGATGGAGGACAGGTATACCCTGATTTTGGTTGGAAGAACTGTAGGGAAAATTCAAATTTATTTATTTGAGACCAATATTTATAACCTTTTACCGTTTTATTTGTGTTATTTTATAGGTATTGATAATATATATCAAAAATGACAACTGCAGATAACAAGACTTTATGTATGAATATATTAAAATTGTTCTAGTAACTTTAGTAACTAACTTCTACTGTTCTTCCTACCAAAATCAAACTATATATAATTCAACTGTTGGAAGAGATCTACTAAATACCTATATGTGCAGAAACTACTGAAATTAAACTGTTGATTAGTCAAGCTTTGGTGAAACTTTCAAATTATATTTTAAAATAATAATCCCACTTGTTGCCCATATTTGTGATCACTGCCACTGTTATCAATTGGCTCATGCATGATAGATATGTGTTGCACTATTATAATATATGTGAATATACGTAAAAAATTATGGGCATTTCCTAAATAATTTATTCATTACAATTTACAAGGTTATTGTGTTTTATATGTTTGTTTATGAATAAAGATTTTTTAAAGAATCAAATATTGAGGAAAGCTTCTAATGTAAGTGGGAGTCGAACCATCTAAACCAGAGGGATCAAATGTGGGCTATTTAGGGCAGAGCTGTGGGCTAAGTGAGACACTGATGTGGGTTTTGAGGAAATAACCTTTAATTGTCCATCATTGCTGGTTGATATGTGATCTTAAAGCTCGCCATAAGTAGTCCACATATTGCTCTTAAGCAACAGTTAATCAACAAACATACGTTAGTCGACTGTTGTGTATTGTCCAAAGGTGTAAGAAAACATGGAGATGAATGAGCTGTAAACTCTACTGAACCATCAACTTTGAAGGACTAAAACCCGTATACAGACTCCGTGTGAGTAAGATAATTAGTGAAAATGAAACATAATAATGCAGGCCAACCAGTATTCAAGATGTAGACAAAGCAAATCATTTTACTTTTACTGTTAACTGTTATTTAATAAAATAGATCGTTTACTAATACAGTGCATTAAAAATGAATTAAATCGATACTAAGTTGTATCCATTATGTAAATTTACTGGTACTCTAAAATTGCATCCCATCGGTTATAAAGAGTGTACAAATTATACTAATCAGAAGAAATCGATGCCACGCTTCCTGAGAAGTTGGTATTTCCCGCAAAATGTATTCCGAGTTGTCTGGATTCCCACGGACTATAGCTATTAACAAATGTTATTATTATTATTATTATTATTATTATTATTATTATCACCGCGTCTTACTCCCCGTTCGGGTTATACGCACTTACGCTAATGTATAATGGTAGGATGATTGTGAGATGAAATGGAGGACCTACAGTTTAACGTGGAATCCGAACCACGGTGGAAGCCTGGCATTCCTCACATTCACAAGATGTCTTGTCAGAGGTGAAGGAAGGGTTTGGTAATCAGATAAATCTTTGCCGGGACCGAGGATTGAACCCCGGACGCCAGCATAGAAGTCTGATACCTTACCCCTAGACCGCCAGGTCACCAAATGTAGATATCAAATCATCAAGTTAAAATACATTTGTAACCATTACATAAATATAATTTAAATATCATAGGCCTAGGACAAAAGATTACTGAAATGAATTTTAGATCATACATAATGTTTTATTGCAATGAGTTTTAATTTTAAATCATTTTCAAACAACCCATAGCCGTGGAGGAACTCTTTAAGGTTCAGTATCAAGAAATGTTCCGAACACTTATCGGTCGATTCATGGTTATATCTTGTGAACAAAATTAAGCACGTGTCTTATGGCCATTCATTTTATATCTACTCATGTATCACATATTTGTATTTGATATTTAAAAAAAACTGTATAAATATACAGTGTGTATTCGTGAGTTTATGGTGATTTATATATAACGACATAATAGCAATAGAAAAATAACTACGCATTAAAAATATGGAAAGTTCTGCATTGCCCTAAAGAGACCAAATTCAAAACATTTTAAAAATATCCATCACAATACTTTATAATATGTGGTAGTACTACTATTAATATAGATTAGTTTACATAAAGAATAAGTATCAATAGACAATAGGTATAACACAATTTTTTTTTGCTATATTAGTATTTTTCATTAAATACTTTATTCAGTAACCAAAATAATAGCTAAGCTGGATTTTGTAAATTAATTCTAATAAAATGGTACTTAAATAAATCAATCCTCGTTTACTACTATACAAAGCGATACCATTATTCATATAAAGTGTCATCATAATCAGTGTTATTTATAATAAAACTTGTTAGTTAAATAAAAGATAGGGCACAACATAATAGGTAACTAGCCTCTAGTTTACGAGAGACTAATACATTTGTAGAATATTACCTTGACTGAATGCTAGAGCTGGGATATAGATCACCACGGGAATATACAGCATCTGTATGACAAGGGGAATCAGTTTTAGTTTTGTATATTTACTGTCACGTCAGGAGCTTTTAAAACTCTCTCTCCAAAAATGTGCATGATCACAAGGAAAATGAAATAGTTACAATAATAATAAAATATATTTATGTCACTCTTGTTTGTTTGTTTGTTTGTAAGGTTTTATTTATTTTACTTAAACATGAATAAAACACGAGAAACATATAGGAATAAACAGTTAACACCAGCCCCGAGGGACTCTCGAAAACATACACGACATTGAAACATATAACATAACACAAGTAGACAAGATATGGCGCCCTGGAGGGCTGAATAATACCGTCGTTGGGTTAGGGGTGGGAAAATATATATATAAAAAAACACCCCGTGGCACATGAAGGGTCGCCAGGACCTTAAAATATACACAAAGTACAAAGGATGGAGGGACGCAGCGGAAACAGAGGAAAGAAACAAGAAACATGGGAGAATAAAATAACTAAACGGGAGGTTTGGACCCGGTCGGAGAAGCCGCCGGGGCCGGTCGGGGAATAATAGTGGTCCGCCGCCAGGGCTACGCTGATATTTCATACGTAGCCCCGGTGTGAAATTAAAATAAACATTACCCTCGCTCTTGTATCCCTCCCTCCCACTCTCAGAGAACGTCACAGACTTTGTGCGTTGTGAGTCTATCGTCTGTGAATATTCATAAATCACTGCGGGTTTCAATGATTGTCTACGTTCAACATTTATTGTACTATTACAAAATATATTGAAGCAGATGATTACATATTAAGCAAACTGTAAAATTTGAACCGCTTTATATTGTGGCAGCCATCTTGGATTTTAAGCTATTAGAATTCCCCGAAAAATATCACCCTATTTTTTCTAATGTTTATAGTATCTTCTAACAAATTCAAGTGAGATTTTGCTTTTAACACACACACAAAAATACACGAACTTATATTTGATGAAAAATGAGCCTACACTAAATAGAGCAAACATTGATTGAGTCCTAAATAGAGATTATAGGAGCAGAATTATCAACGATTATTGTTCAACTCTCCAATAAGACTAAAAAAAACTTTGTCTTGGACTCACCAGTTTAAGAAGAAACAGTGCTGATCCTAATAAACAAACTGATTGGTTGAAGCGAAGTTTTAGATACTGAAACAAACACATTAATGATTTGTATGAAAATGTATTTATACTTTAAAACTTTTATTATTAGCTCTCCGATAGTATGGATAACATTAAAAATAGATTAAGAAAGTTGTGTGCATTTTAGTTCTATAAATGAACATATTGTATTATACTATTATAATAGGATTAACAAGTGTTTATGAATATAAATTATCCTAGGGGAAAATTCCGTGAAACTCAATCAAAATGAACAATATTTCTGTTGTATGTATAGATCCCGATTAGGCCTACTTAATATCACAGATTAAATTAATTTCACCGTCCAAAAATGATTTCAAATTCAAAGTTTTGGTTGTTTATTATGTGTTCTTATCCGATGATTTTGAAAATGAAGTCAGAATATATCTATCAGCAGCTACCCTTTTTTTAAACAGATCTTCTTGGTTTTCGAGAAAGCTTAAGCATGCATATTTTAAAATAATATATAATGCATATTTTAAAATAATATCATGCCATATAAATATTTTGGCTTATTTACTGATATCACAATATGAACAAAAGTCATCCATTATCCAAGCATTATTGGTCACTAGGCGAGTTTTCACGATAGACTTAGTTACTTCCTGGTATCGGGTGCTATCGACCAAGTGGAATGCGAAAACTACTTTGAGCTGTATTTCATAGACAAAAATGGCAGCTGGGGTAGAATAGATATAACAGCTGGTAGGTTAATTTATGTAAACCTCTATGTACTACAAAATGATTGGAAAGTTAATTATTTAATTTCATTATTAATTAAATTGGTACTTACTTTGACTTGGCTTAAAATATGAATTCAACACATCAAACTAAACATAGCTTCCAAAAAAATAACCTAAAAAAACCGGAAGTATATCATTATTTAAGAGTAAATAGGCCTAGATAATATAATACTCCATTTATTGTATCCATAACTAAACGGTTTTTAAGTAGGCTACCTACCTACTATAATTTATTTATAGCTAATAAATGCCGTCAATTTTAATTTACATGATCTGTTAAAATCCATTGACTACGAAGTTATACTCGTTTAAATCTAATATTGGGAGACATGCTGTTTTAAAATTGGCGCATAGCTGTAAGCTAATTGATTGGTGCCAGACTATTTAGTTTGTTCAAGGAAAACGTTACCAAACCCAGGTCTGGTATCATCTCGGTCATAAACACTCGTGAACAGCCGTAACACCTGCAAACACTCTGGTCAACCGCGAAAACACGCCTATTAATTACTCACAAATGTTATATTAAGTGGAATGTTAAAGTGTATGACTAATAAATATATGAATCTTTCTTCTTATTTAGATTTAGTGAAGAGACCGTTTAATCTGCTTTTATAATGTAATCATGCGTGTAGATAGGAAAGAATAACTGAATGAAACTTTAATAATGTCCAAGCCATCCATCCATACCTTTTAAAATCTCATTCGAGTATGAGTGTGTGAAATATGGTAATTTTGTGGCTGCTAGTTTTAGTATATATTTCCGTTTATATATATAAATATTAGTGAGTGTGTAGAGAGAGTACGTGTAATCTATATATATAAAAAGAAAAGTCTTGGCTCGCCGATTGACTCATCAACGCCCAGCCCAACGGATCCGGACAACTGGGCGCCACCATCTGGGCCTCACCAACTGGGCGCCAGGACTACTGGGTGCCAGGACGACTGGGCGCAAGAACAACTGGGCGCCAAAAGTAAATTCACTTTTTTCTTTTTAAAAATATTTCGGTTTTTTTTCCTAACATAATACTATGTACTTTTTTCTTTTTAATTAAAAAGTGATGAGTAAAAACAAAAGACGCACCCTTTTAATATGCGCAACATCATATTTTATTTAAATGTTTTTTGTCTGGTATTAATGCATTGCAATAGCTAGGTTAGGTTAGGTTATACTAGGTTAAGTTAACTTTATAAATATGAATTAATTAAGTTTCCTCTACTAAGATTTTTTTAAATAACTCCAAACATGAATATTTACGTAATTGAAAAATATATGATGTTGCGCTGAAAAATAATATTAGTTAAAAAAAAGTTCATTTTTAGTTTTTACCCATCACTTTTTAATTTTAATTGAAGAATATATGAAAAAAATTGCGAATTTTTTTATATTCTAAAAAAATGCATTGCATATACTAGAAAAAAGTTAATTAAAAAACGAAAAGAAAAAAGTGTTTTTTAACGTCCAGTTGTCCTGGCGCCCAGTTGTCCTAATGCCCAGTTGCCCTACTACCCAGTTGTCCTAATGCCCAGTTGCCCTAATGCCCAGTTGCCCTAATGCCCAGTTGTCCTGGCACCCAGTTCGCGTGCGCCCAGTTGGCCACACCCCGTTGACGGCGCCCAGATGGTGGCGCCCTGTTGTCCTAGACCACCAGCCCAAACCCTTCGAGCTAGAAAGCTGAAATTTTGCACAGAGGTTCCCTTTATGATTTAGACAAGGAATAAAGCCGTATTTTTTGAAATCCCCACGGGATAAGGAATAAAAAGGATTTATATTTTCGCTTTAAAGTTGCCTTATTTCCGTAACTATAATTATTAGAGACTTCAAATTTGGCATGTAAGTAGGTAATTATAATCTTCTATAATAATAAAAGGAAGTGTTTGTTTGTCTGTGTGTGTGTGTGTGTGTGTTATGTGTGCGATGCCCAGAGACTAAATGCGCTTGCAGTATTTTCATTGGAGAAAAATTTCTTCAATTGTCATCCAGAGATCAAGGAGAAAATTATTGAACTTTTTGTGCAAATTAAAACAAGAAAAATGTATTTCATTTTCAAATGAATAGATGAAGCTTGAACTGTAACCATTTTAGTTAAAGTGATTAAAAAATGTTTTTTTTGTTAAGATTTTATCAAGTTCCTGAATAAATTTTCTTTTTATACATGTTTTTTTCCTTATACATAATTTTAAAACAAAGGCTAAAAAAAATTCTGGAGCAGCACCCCCACTAATTTTAGCTACGAGCCGCCCAAACTGCCCAAACGGGTAGTTAGACGTGGTGCTATAAGAAATGCCCCCTCATTTACATGGATAAAAAGTGAAAAACCACTTGAGGGGTTAAAAGTTAGTTACAACTGAGTGGGTTTCTAAACCTGACCTCTTTATAATCGGCAGTTCAGTAATTTATTAGAGTGATGCCTTAAACCATTCGAGCACTGAAACGGATAGTTAGATGTTAATTATTTCGGGAAGCTATTAAGGCCTTATAATCACTAAAGATTTGAAGCGTGTAGAATATAGGGAGAGGTAAAGGAGTATGATTATACCTTACCTCATAGGATGATGTTATTTGAAGTGTGTAGAATATTGGGAGAGGTAAAGGAGTATGATTATGCCTTACCTCATAGGATCATGTTATTTGAAGTGTGTAGAATATAGGGAGAGGTAAAGGAGTATGATTATGCCTTACCTCATAGGATGATGTTATTTGAAGCGTGTAGAATATAGGGAGAGGTAAAGGAGTATGATTATATCTTACATCATAGGATGATGTTATTTGAAGTGTGTAGAATATAGGGAGAGGTAAAGGAGTATGATTATGCCTTACCTCATAGGATGATGTTATTTGAAGCGTGTAGAATATAGGGAGAGGTAAAGGAGTATGATTATATCTTACATCATAGGATGATGTTATTTGAAGTGTGTAGAATATAGGGAGAGGTAAAGGAGTATGATTATGCCTTACCTCATAGGATGATGTTATTTGAAGCGTGTAGAATATAGGGAGAGGTAAAGGAGTATGATTATATCTTACATCATAGGATGATGTTATTTGAAGTGTGTAGAATATAGGGAGAGGTAAAGGAGTATGATTATGCCTTACCTCATAGGATGATGTTATTTGAAGCGTGTAGAATATAGGGAGAGGTAAAGGAGTATGATTATATCTTACATCATAGGATGATGTTATTTGAAGTGTGTAGAATATAGGGAGAGGTAAAGGAGTATGATTATGCCTTACCTCATAGGATGATGTTATTTGAAGCGTGTAGAATATAGGGAGAGGTAAAGGAGTATGATTATATCTTACATCATAGGATGATGTTATTTGAAGTGTGTAGAATATAGGGAGAGGTAAAGGAGTATGATTATGCCTTACCTCATAGGATGATGTTATTTGAAGCGTGTAGAATATAGGGAGAGGTAAAGGAGTATGATTATATCTTACATCATAGGATGATGTTATTTGAAGTGTGTAGAATATAGGGAGAGGTAAAGGAGTATGATTATGCCTTACCTCATAGGATGATGTTATTTGAAGCGTGTAGAATATAGGGAGAGGTAAAGGAGTATGATTATATCTTACATCATAGGATGATGTTATTTGAAGTGTGTAGAATATAGGGAGAGGTAAAGGAGTATGATTATATCTTACCTCATAGGATGATGTTATTTGAAGCGTGTAGAATATCGGGAGGTAGGCAACGATCATGGTGATATTGACAAACACCTCTACGGTGACGGACATCCAATACTGAGTGCCAAACAGGTACATCTCCGCTGGAATTCCCAGCACAGTAATACCAGAGATGTAGCTGCAAGCAGACAACATTTATTGCTAACTTTTCTCACAATATAAACAGTTTTATATTACATTTTACATTTATTTTACTTTCTCTCGACACCTCGGATGGAAAGTATTGTGATCGTCAAAAAAATCAAACTCGAAATTTGATAAATATCGACGTTTCATGACCCCCTGAAACAAAAACAAAAAAGTTGTTTTCGCATTACCGTCTGTCTGTATCTTGGGCCAGAGCTGAAATTATTTTGCCGATTGGGCTAAAACTTGATGTCTGGGGTTTTCATAAGGGCCCCTAAAATTAAGAGTAGCTTATTAAACGGCATAAAGATAAAGATCGATTTTCTCAAAATTTGCTCCAACTATTTTGATTAAATTATATATCTAGACATTGATTATAATTATAAACATGTCGGAAATTTTTATTGTCCTATGAAAATGACTTTGAGGGTACTTTACACAAAGGAAATATTCCAACTTGTATCATTTCTCCGCAACTGTTTGAGATACAAAATAACTTAACCATTGAGAGTTGTATTACTATTAAAGCTGAAAATCTCTTTTTTGAAACTTATTTTTATAAAACCAAGAATTTCTTAGCTATAAGCAAATATATTTACTTTTTATTTCAGTTCTTTGAAAATGAATTTGATTCTTGTGTTCTTTGGTGGACAAAAATATTCCTTTTTCTCCATATTTCTGGAACAGTGTTCCTAGTTCCTAACGCAATAGAGTGTATATTATTTCATTTATTATCTTTGGTGGAGTGTTTCTACAAAAATGTATAGAGTTATTATTTCGTTTCACAAATCTGACGAGTTTTTAGTAAAATGTTTATTTTAGATGAAAGAGAGATAAAGTCTGTGTGGTGCGCGTGGCATTAATTATTTCGGACTTTAAATAGCTTCAGTCTTTAGCCTCGGAAACGATCAAAAAGGATTATTCCTTTGATTACAACAAAGATGTAACGGTCTAAAACACATACCGTCACCCGAGAATGCAAGTGTTCTATCTCCAAAATTGTTAAATTTGAGATATTTGGTGTTTACGTTTATTTAGAATGCATATGATACACCTGCGTTGAAATTGAGACTATTAAATAATTACTAAAGGAGATACAAGCTCGAGTTGTCATCTATTAACAGTGGTTTTATACACAAGGTCAAACTTCAATGCTCTTTTACACAAAAGTTAAAAATTGGACATAGAACACTTGCATTCTCGGGTGACGATACAACAATATTTAAATGTACCACATTGATATGTATCGGTGCGTCACGTGAGTAAATTGGCAAGACAAGTTTTTTTTTTAATTTTTTAATTTTTTATAAAATAAACATTGAATGTAAAATTTCACAAGCATTGCAAAATTAAAAACAATGTATTTATGCTCCAACATTTTAATATTCAAAGGGATTGACACAATACAGGATGGGCTCGAAATAATTAGACGATCTTTGCTGAGAATAGTGATGGATGACGTGCTGAGGTTTGCCCGACATCCGGTGTAGCTCACTTGAGTGACATCTTCAGAAAGTGAACAAGTGTAGTTATCAAGTTTGCTTGTATTTAACTAGTTAATATTTACCTTTCAATTAAAGTGTCTAATTGTTTCGGACCCAAACTATATAATTACACACCAGTATAATTTTTCTATGTTCGAGTGCTTTTTAATGCAATGCAGTATATTAATATTAGCATAATAAAAATATGTATATATATATATATATATATATATTGTATTTAAAGTTTTAAACATTACTTGATGTCTCATACAA
>CABEEJ010002980.1:0-33088 GCA_901482245.1 Timema douglasi
AAAGAGGGACATCACTTAAGAAACATCACCCTCATCACACCTGGCCAACATAATAACCCCAACCTCACCGTTACTGGGAAACCAGACTAGATGAGCCCAGCATTTAATTCGCGTGCCCACCATTAAAGGAAACGATGTAGTAATTTGTAGACATTTGTAGACATCGGCTACGCACACGCCAATTACAAATATTTATTTTTCAACATAATTACGCTTAAAATATCCCCCACGTGATCATTCTCAATATTATTTAGCTGGCTACAACAATGACGCACTAAGAAATTTAATTTGGAGTCGGGGGACATATAATGTATTGACGCTATGTTATACATACTTTTGCCCAATTTGAAATTTTAAGGGTGATTTTAATGCGTATACTGATATATATTTTGAAATTTGAATACTGAGTCTTTAGCCTGGTTGTAAAGTGTAACAAGTGAGTTGTCTTTGTAGTCAACACATATTCAACGTTCCATATAATAGCTGTTGTACTTCATATATTTTGATATTATATTAAAATTTCAGTATTTACCTCTCCCCTACTCCCCCCAACACCGTCTACAAATGGCAGATGGAAAATGTATTTAATATTCTATGGAAAATGGGTCAAATATCTAAATGGAACGAATACGATCAAGATATCCAAAGTATTCTTAGGTTCTTAATAACAAAAGTCTCATAAATTGACCTTCGGTGGCTGAAAGGGCTAAGGCCCTACTCTCCCAATATACTGGGCTGTCGATGAAAAGAATATCGGTGTTAGAATCCTTGTCGGATGTGTTGAGGGTGGTTTTTCCTAAGTGGCTTTTCACTCTTCAGCCACGCAAATGAGAGTAGGCCTTACACTTCCTCTAAATTCAACCTTCCTCATCCTTAGGACATTAGTTTAATTAGTACATCTGCATACAACCTGAACAGTTATTAAGATGCGGTGATGAAAATATATTCATCAAATTAGTCATAATAGAACAATAAAAGTGATTCTAGTTCTCTTTTATATTCACATATTGATAATAGGGATGATGAATTCAAAATTGTAACTAGCCTTAAGTCTAGTACGCACTGGGAAACATTTCCCCAAAAACATTGTTTGCCAACATGTTGCCCTCGTGTTTCCCGTGATTCATTTAAAAAGGTTTATAAGAAACAATGTTTGCTACTTTGGACGGGCTGGACAACATTTCCGACAACAAGCAACGTGGGCCAGTCTGGCTCTGTTATTAACACCGAGTACATCAGTTACTGTTATCTCATTTTGTGACGTCATGCATGGTCAGCCGAAAAAAACTTTGGAACTGATTGAAATATTTCATACAATTGCACTGTTGTGGGATGTAACAATTGAGGACTATAAACATCACGTAGAACAAACAGGATATTTCAATGAAATAAGTGGACAGTTTTCAGTTAGTGTAAATGAACACCAAGCCACCACTATTTTCTTCTTCTCTGACTTCTTGAACAGATAAAGCTACGTACAAATCACAAGCCATAGCAGCCTCCTCAACAGGCATCTCTCACTCAAGTGATCTCTGTACGGGAAACAAATGTTTCATCATTGTAGTCTGGACGAGAAACAATGTTTACTCAATGTTTGCCAACAATCTGTTTCCTGTGTTGAGGAACAGTTGGGAAACGGTTGGAAAACAATGTTTAAGATTATTGTTTTCCGATCTACTGTAGACCAGATATATTAAGTGTTATTATACAATCTTTTACGAATAGAATCCAGTTGACACTTTCTTTGCAAATTAAGAATTTACGAAAGATAAATTAGTCTGTATAATAATAAGTGGTTCTAAGCAGCAATTTAACATATTTTATATCCGACCACGTGGTATAGTGATCAATACACCTGGCTAAGAACCTAGGGGTCCCGGATTTGATTACCAGCTAGTACCTTGGGTCATTTTTTCTTATGGGGAATCATTCCACTGATCATCAGACAATGGTAAATTAGGCTTAAGTCAGGTTTTATGACTCCCACTGTCCCTCACCTCAATATTCACTCTCATCACAAAATCTCATTACGGGTACCTACGTGTAGACAACCTCCCATGGTGTGCCAACAGAGTGGCTAGTAGTCTACATACAGCCGACTGAACTGGATGTCATGTCCCTCCTGGTCAGTAATACCATACGCTAGAAAAGATCTAAATATATTTTTATATGTCAATAATAGTGAAACCCATTTCGGTGGCCGAGTGGTCTAACGCGCTACTCTTGCGGTAGGCTAGACTACCGATGACGGATTGAGGTTCGAATCTCACTCGGGTGTACTGAGGGTAGTTTTTCCAATCTTGTTTTCCACTTTCAACATAAACAAATGTGGGCAAGGCCGTAGCTAGCCAATAATTTCAGGGGGAGAGGGTTGGGGGGCATATCCCCCAATTGCTGGAAACTAGAAAAAATTCTAAATGATAAACACTTTCTGAAGCTCTCTGAAGTGGTTTTTTATGGTAAAATAGCCCCCAAAATGCCGAAGGCTAGGAAAATTTCTAAATATTTAACACCATTAAAAGCACTCTGAAGTTTTTTTTATGGTAACACAGCCCCCTAATTTTACTTGTATCTTAATTTTGATATTGTTTGAACCATAAATAAAGCCATATATATTTTGTTCATAAAACCCCCAAACGCCCCCGGCTACGACCTTGAATGCGGACACACTTCCTGTTAATATAACCTTCCTGATCCCTAAAACCACTAGCGTAATTAGTGCATAAGCATACAACCTGAACGGGTAGTAAGACGAGGTGTAGAAAATAACAATAATAATGTGAAATATATTCGCGTCTTTGGGCTCTTGATATAATTGTTACTGGGGGATTGGAGTTCGAATCCTGGTTTGAGTTGACTCTTTCCTAATTGTTTGGCCATTCTATTTCGAATAAAATGATGGTACATTTCCTCTACATTCTACTTTCGCCATTTCTGTCCCACTAGTGTAAAGTACGTGCAGATAGCCTGTACTTATGCTAAAAGACACGAAGTACTAAAACCACCGACACTAACAAGCGATTCTAGTAGAGCTGCTTAGCGATACAATCATTATTTTAAATGGTCGTGTTTCTCCGGGCGACAGAAATGAGCGCGACTCTTGAGAATGAGATAAATACATTTGTTGTTGTACTAGGCAGAACTATATATTATTAGAAAAGTTAGTGTTTTTAACATATTTCTTGGTGTAATCTTTCATCAAAGTATTCTACTAACGTGTGAGAATACTTGAACAATATGTATTCATCTTCCCTTATTTTGTTAAAAAAAAAAGTTTAATTTTATATTGTTTTAGTCTTGTTGAAAGTGTAGGGTAGACCCAATACCAATAACGCCATATGTTTTAAATAAATTATACTGTCTTAAGTAATAAAGACAAGTGTAAGTATTCCACCCTCAAAGCCAATTTTATGACTGAAATCTGGGAAGAAAATATATATAAGCATGGGCAGTGGGGCAGTCGCGCTGTTACAGGCGTTATCAGCGCTGCTAAAATCACTCGTGTAGATAAGTCCTGTACTGTGCTCTAGAGTCAGCGCGTGGGCCCACAAACCATTTCCCTCTCACCTTCTTCTGCAACACGTGAAAAATAATAATAATAATAACAATCAAACAACAAAAAATGATACACTTCTTCGTGTACTGGTAGTCTATAATAGCTGGTGACAAAATATTCAAGAATCCATCATCAACGTACGCAGTGGCGGATCCCGGAGGTAGGCGATGAGGATGATCCTCCTCCCCTTCCCCCCACATGGAAAATAATCCAAAATATCGAAACCAATACCTTAATGTTGTAAATAATGACTGACTCTAACGCCTTTCTCGGCCTATCTCCCACATGAACTAATCAATAACTCTTTCAACTTAGCTCTAATGGATAGAAAAGCTAGTGGCTTAAATAATAGTAATTAGATTACTAAGTTTAGTCTGATAACCAAGTATTTGTCTTAAAATACTTTTTTTTCTATTAAAGCTAAAACATTTTAGGCTCATATACATATTTATTAGTTTTATTGTGACAGTGATTTTTTGTGTTGTGTTTTTTTTTTTGTGTTAAGATTACAAATTGGTTAATCAAAAGTAGGTTTTTCTTACAAGTCCTCTTATTATTATTATTATTATTATTATTATTATTATTACTAAAATTAATATAAATTAAAAACTTTATTAATTAAATCATTAAATTTATACTTGATGGAGCTTCATTAAATTCAATTCCCCCCTCGACAATAATCCCTGGATCCACCCTTGAATAAAAAAACCTTAATTAGAGGGTTAGAATCAAAATAAAAAATACCCCAGGATATGTAAATAGTATAACATCTAATTAACAAGTTTGAAATAGAGTCATCAAACTGTATTAGCTGTAGCCCCGGGGTCAGACACACGGATGTGGGGACATAGGCTGTATCCGAATAGTCTTGTTATACGCGGTCGCCTTGATACGTGCCCTTGAGAGTTGCATCGGCAATCACGTGACCCAAGTGTAGATCTGTCTGAATAGTCATGAAGGTCGCCGATGAACCCCGCACACGCCCTTGAGCAAGGAGTAAAGCCATACGTCGTCGACAGGTTGTCGGTGCGGTTTTTCATCGGCAACTATTTTACTTTAATCTTTTCGTCTGCTAGAGCTCGTTGAATTTGTTATTCGTCATTTTAAATAAGACTGTGGCCAGAGGTGTGTAGTGTGTACTAATAATATCTCACCATCAGGTCTTGTGAAATTAAAATATTTACTATCAAAATATGTATTTAAAAATAATAAAGAAAGGGGTTGGTTTCTTACAATATGTTCTTGATTCTGAGTTTTAATCATTGCCATTAATAATAAATTGATTGGTGACCTGGCGGTCTAGGGGTAAGGTGTCAGACTTCTATGCTGGCGGCCGGGGTTCAATCCTCGGTCCCGGCATAGATTTATATCCTCCATTTCATCTCACAATCACCCTACCATTACACATTAGCGTATAAACCGAACGGGTAGTAAGACGCGGTGCTAATAATAATAATAATAATAATAATAAATTGATTATATGAAAACGTTGAATAATATTATTCAACGTCTAGCATTTAATATTTACAACATCATTAAATTGTTTCTCAGCATTATGTACGGTAAACAAACGTTGCAAAGAGAACAAAACAATTTAAAATGCGTCAATTTTCATGTGTCATATTAATTTCATTAGGGATTATGGGATTATATAGATGGCGTTTACATGATTTCTAAGAAATTACTTAAGGTCCCCCCCCCCCCNCCTCAAGATTAAAATTTAATACAGCACCATTTTGCACCTATTTTTCACCGTTTTGCACCCTAACCCCAGAGACGGTACGACTGTAAGCTTAGAGGGGTCAGGTTAAGAGTAGCTTCTCCAACATCAAAATGTTGGATTTTTTATTCCATCTTAAAAATCCTGTTTTGCACCATTTTGCACCTGAATAGTTTTGCAATAAAAAGATATTTAAAAGGGAAAAAGTGGGTGGGCCAAGCTAAGCGTGGTGCGCCCCCACTCCTCCCCACTCACTATTTTTTTTAATGTCAAAATAAAAGTCTTGTTTTGCACCCAAGCATAGCGTTTTGCACCCTAATAGATTAGCGAGAAAAAAAAATTAAGTCTTAGAGCCTCCCTCCAGCCCCCACACCCTCAAATTAAGAATAAAAATATGCTATCGCTTTCCACCTATTTAGCACCATTTTGCACCCTTAACTTATCCCCCATAAACATAAACAGTCATACTGTCTCTGGGGCTAGGGTGTAAAACGGTACAAAATAGGTGCAAAACGGTGGTATATTTAAATTTTAATTTTGAGGGTCTGAAGGGGCCGTCTTAAGTGATATCTTTCTAAGACCATTGCTAGAGAGCAGCACCACGGACCCAAAGTTGTAGAAAGGCCGTTGCCGTTCAAATAGTTTCATTCAGTCTTCTTTGGGAAGTGGCCGGGGGCGGCTCGTGTATAGGCACTGCGGAACTGCAGCACCCCCTATTTCCACTTGATATTATCGATAACATTTAATATAATGAGTCATTATTTTTCTTTAATTCTTTATTTATTTTTGTGGTACAATATATATTTCTTAAGCTTAGTGTCAGTACTTCAGTAGCCATCCCCCAGTTTATGAAAAAGATACAAAAATCTTTGTATGGAATTGTGCGTTTCACAGTGCCAGCGACGTGGTGTTTGACTGTTGTGCGCATGCGCACATAGGAAAGTGTGAGGAGAAAGGTGAGACTGCCAGGTAGAGAGAACACTGTTGCTCTCGCAGTGCCGGCTATGGCATGATGGTGGAAGGAAGTATTTTTTTACTCAGCGTGTGTTGTGATTAAAAACCGTGTATCATATTATTGAATGTGAAAAAGTGTAGAATAATGTAGAATTAGATTATTATTCTGCTTCCAGCTATTCTATTTGATTAATTTTTTTTTTAACAGAAAGACTAAATGCTTTTTCAGTACTTTCAATGGAGAAAAATGTCCTCAATTGTCATCCAGAGATCAAGGAGAAAATTATTGAACTTTTTGCGCAAATTAAAACAAGAAGAATGGATTTCATTTTTAAATGAATAGATCAAGCTTTAATTGTAACAATTTAAGTTAAAGTATTAAGTAAGTAAAAAGTTTTTTTTGCTAAGATTTCATCAATTTCCTGAATTAATTTTCTTTTTATACTTTTTTTTCCTTCCTTTTACACAATTTTAAAACAAAGGCTAAAAAAATTCTGGAGCATCACCCCCACTAATTTTAGCTACGAGCTGCCACTGGAAGTGGGTGGTATTTGTTAATATCATCAAGACTACAACTCAAAAATCCTTAACAAGGGTTTTTGGTCTGTTCGGATACAGCCATAGAGAATTGTAAGGCCTATTACGCACTTGGCTACATTGTATGTATACACTTTGATACTTTGTATAGAGAAAGTATCAAAATAATATATTCATTCAGCGCCTATAAATTGTTAAGCGTCCACACATGTTGGTTGTTTCAATACATAATCACTGTATTTAGTTCTCGATGATGTCGAACGAAGTTGTGGTGGCTGTTTGTGCATTTGGTACGTTAATTATTGCTAGAAAAATTCATCAAAAAAGAAAAAACGTCGGTAGCAAAGACAAATATTTTTAGAACATAGCCTCTTAAATGATCTAAAACTATAAGATGGACAGGGGTTCCGAAACTTCACACGTTTGACTCTAACAGATTTTGAAACATTAATAACTTTGATTGGAGGTAAAATATCAGGTAGAAACACAAAATTTAAGGTAGCAACTACACCTTCAATCAGATTAGCTGTGATACTATGATTTTTAGCCACTGTAAATTCCTACACAAGCTTGATGTATACATTCAAAATATCTAAACAAGCAATTTCTGAACTCGTTCCGGAAGTATATGAAGCTATCGTAAGTGAACAGAAATTATGCGTCAAGGTAAGAAAACAAAAACATAATTTCAGATTATTCATTAATTAATTTTAAGTTTGTAAGACTAAATAGGTTTTTTTTATAAAATGACACTTATTACAATTCGTGTTAGTAGGCTAGTAAAATATGTATCTGGATAGTGGCTAACAAAAAGTAAAAATAAAAAGCTAACAGAACTTTAAAAAAATGTTTTCATAATTTGTACTTGAAATTGTATTAATAGAAATTTACATCTTATTTAGAAGATAGCCAACTATAAGTGGAAATTCATTTTTATTATTTAGTTGAGTAGGTTTTGAGGTTGGTGTAGGTTGACATGGGAAATATTGAGTTGAAGAACTGCTGGCACTTTGTGGACGATCAGTGAAATTTAAAGAAAGCACACTTCCAGGAAAATCGGTGCTATTAGGCTGTTTAGGATACAGTTCATCAACAGAACTATGTGAACTGTATTGAAGGGATGAAAAGGACGAACCACTGCCTGGAGTGTAGTTTCTATTCCCCAAATTAAACAAAATATTGTTAATGTGATGCTGTATGACAGTTACAGCATGCTCAGAAGCACTTTCGCATAATTTATTCGCAACATGTTCACCATAAATTGCAAAGCTGTCACGTTTTCCAACCGCCTTTGTGTACATCCTACTGCGTGGGGGACAGCTGTGTCATCATTTTCTCTCTCTTATTATTATTATTATTTTATTTTTTTCGTATTTCAATGTTTGGTGGTCGAAAATTTCCTTCGTCATTTATTTCCTGCACATCGTCAATTGGTTCTATTTCTTCTGGTGATTTGTTATCTTTCATATTCTGAACTTAATAATAAAAAGAAATAAGTGCAAAGTAACTGGGAGAAAGTAAAAAGCATTAGTAAATATATTTCATTATTAATTGTTTACAAAATTACATAATACAGATGCCACACTGTATTTACAATCATTTTCTACATTCTTTGTTTCAGATGCCATCGTCAATTATGGAATGGAATGGAATGCCATTGCCAACGATTTTTTGAGCGAGTGGAATTTTCCTCAATGTTTAGGAAGTAGATATGTCAAGCATATTGTAATTACTGCTCCTCATAAGAGTGGAAGTATGTTTTAGAATTATAAAGGCACCCACCACATAGTACTTCTCACAGTTGCTGATGCAAATTACAATTTGATTTGCGCAGACGTCGGTTGCCAGGTTCGAATTTACGACGGCAGAGTTTTCAATATATTACTTTATGCCAGAAGATGGAAAGCGGAAAATTGACTTTTTCCAGCTCTACAAGCATTACCAGGGCAAATAGTGAAGTGCCATTTATTTTTGTAGCAGACGATGCATTCGTTCTATCTCCAAACAGTATGAAACCCTATCCAAGACACAATGCTGGCAGCCTGTCTCCTGAACGAATATTTAATTACCAGTTAAGTAGAGCAAGAAGAAGAATAGAACATGTATTCGGCATCTTAAGTGATAAGTTTAGGGTTCTCTTGACAAGTATCCACATTTGACTCAGAAGATTCAGATCATAATATCATAAACGGAAGCTGGAGATCGTATTTAGATGATACAAGCTCACTATGTAGTTTACAAACTGTACCCATAAAACCTTCTTTGAATGCACATACAATTCGTAATGCATTCCTTGACTATTTTATGTCTTTTGAAGGAGCAGTTTCTTGGCAAAATAACCTTGCGCAAATTTAAAATTTCTACTGTTGTGAAATTAAATTTAGATTGTTTAGAATACGTAACGTTGTACTAATTAGATTTGTAAGACCAAAAAAATATGACTTCATTAATAACGTACTATTCACGTATATAAATCTGGTTTTGTGCTGTCTGTGTTTATGCTTGCTCTTGATACATTTCTTGCTCAAAGGAATAGTAGGGACTCGTATCCAAACCAGTTGCACATCTTTTGTGAAGTGCCACTTTTTTTTTTAGAGTCTGTCAACTTTTTGTGTTCACCACAAAATTAACACTTCAAACCATGAATTTTTATTTTATTTCAGAACTAGAAACGTCGTACTTTTTAGATACTATTTCAACAGTATCTTTCTTTTTGTTTTTATAATCAGTTTCTGTTACATCCCACGAGCATTCTTCGGATTAGAAATACTCTATAGATTTTAAAGTAAATTCATTTTACCACATTTTATAAACTCTCTATAAAAGTTTTAAAACAAAAAATCTTTACAACCTTTACAAACTTTACAAACTAAAAAATAATATTGAGTAAATAGCGGACACAAGTAGACACACAGATCAGGTAAGACAAGCAAACTAGGCAGTAACAAGATATAGCCAAGCTTGTTTACTTCACAAACCGGATTGAACTAGTTGAGTGTATACATAAAGTATCTAGACACGTATGCACTTGAGTAAAATTTTACTTACGTTTGGCATTTGTACATAGGTTGTTTCGATACAGTGTTTCTATACAGCAAAAATACAGATTTTATACAAAAATATACAATGTGTCTACACAATGTATCCAAGTGCGCACAAGGCTGATGGCTGAAGGCACCCACTGAATTGGATTTGTGGTCAGATAAAACGTCAAGGATAAGTGTAATTTCGAGGTCAAGAATGTTTATCATTACATTATTATTATTATTAATATTATTATTATTATTATTATTACTATCAACATCGCGCCTTACCACCCGTTCGGGTTGTACGCACTTACGCTAATGTGTAATGGTAGGATGATTGTGAGATTAAATTGAGGACCTACAGTTTAACGTGGAATCCGAACCACAGAGGAGGCCTTGCATTCCACACATTCACAAATTGTTATTAATACACGTCTTGTCAGAGATGAAGGAAGGGTTTGGCAGTCAAATAAATATTTACCAGGACCGAGAATTGAACCCCGGACCTCTAGCACGGAAGTCCAACACCTTACACCTGGACCGCCAGGTCACTCTTTATCATTACAATACTTTTCTATTTGATTAACTTGTAAATACTAAATCGGGATTCGAGCCAAGGTATGTCAGGGCAGGGTGGGTCACCGTCCAAACCACAATGCCTCAACATTCTCGACCATGGCCTAAGGTTCCTTGGTAAACAGTGAACCAAGTCATAATTTCATCAAATGATCGCTCAACCAAAAGCACTCCTCCCTATGAGAAATCCCCACCGCATGTTACCGAACACACAAGGTCTCGCTCCACACTGCCTAAAACACTAGACACATGCTGGTAACGAAGTTAGCGGCCCAGTTCCTTTCAAGTGCAGTGTTCGCGGGACCCTTCAAACTCAAGACTAGAAACAAGAGGGAGACTTGTTATCAGACCTGCTGGTAGCTTCCGGTTAGCGCGTAGCGGGGCGACTCGGGCAAGCAGACCAGATAGACAAGATTGTCTTCTTTTGGCAGTGATGTTGTCTTAAATAAATTATTGAGGGGATTATGGACTCGCCTGGCAGAAGGACGAGGCGGACACGTCCTCTGCAATACTTGAGCTTTAAGGGAAAGTCTCCTTCAAAATAGAATTTAGTTGACTGACTTAATTGGAAGACTTGACTTATCTCACACATACATTGAATGCCCTTATTCAAATTTATTTTTATCGCCGCGTCTTACAACCTATTCAGGTCATACGCATATATACTAATTAAGCTAATAGGTTAGGGATGAGGAAGGTTGAATTCAGAGCTGGTGTACCCGTATTTGTGTGGAAAGAGAGAGGTAAACCGTTTAGAGAGAAAAAACCTCATTACACTCGACCGAGGTTCAAACCTCGATCTCCCCGTCATTGGCAGTCTAATCTATTGCGAAAATGACGTCCTAGGGCTTAGACCATGCGACCACTGGGACGAGCTCTTGTTCTTCTGTGGATCTGTCCTGAGACAGGAATCAAGTGGGCGTGTTCAGTCTTCGTCTTGGAACGGGTTATACCTTTAATAAAGATACCATCTTGTTTCAGTTATACGGACAAGAGCAAACTCATCCTACAAGGTGGAAATTGTTTTTAATTATCTACGTCACCTTAAAACATATTTGAGAAATCGTATGTCTCGAATATTATTAATCTTGTGTTGTACGCAATAAGATGTTTTGGACACTATCAGAATAAATGATATTATTTAAACAGGTTTATAACTTTACGTACTCAATGAAAGAATAAAGAAAGTGTTTGGTGAAGTCAGGTGTTAACTTAAATTAGGTGCTATATATATAACACAAAATTACAGTAATAACACTCTTGTGAGTAGGCCTGTACATAGACCTTTCTTTAAATATCGATCAAATTATTAATAAAAATGTTAGACCTATTTGAATCTGGGGTACGATGAAAAGCATACTGTTCAATTGACACAGAGTATTTTGAAAATGAAGCTAAGTATTTCAATAAATAATATTAGCTTAGGCTCCATTTAAGTTGAATATTAAGTGATTCGTGAAGGTAGAAATAATAATAATAATAATGTGTGACACCCCAAAAATGTTGAAAGTGTATGAGGGGGGAGGGGGAAACTATGGCCATAAGAATGTTTGGAGGCGAACCCCCACCCCACCTCCACCCTTCATCTTCAAACATTAGAATTAAGGAGACTCTGGAAGGCAATATAGAATATTTTCGAACATAAGCTATTAAAGCGATTGGCCCTTTTCATTTGTCGTGGAAATGCAGAACCACGGGAACAAACCGTTATCTTCAAGCATTTTTATTGTTTTGCCATTTTCTTTTCGGAAACGGTTTGTTCAAGAATAGAAGTATGTTGATTAAGTTATACTTCTAACTATAATTTTAACAGTGATCAAATATTGATCAAATTGATATTTTTCAATAGAAAACTACCTATTTCATAACAACAACAAAATAAGAAAATGTAATAATCAATAAACATCAATACATTATCTTAGAAGAGATGTTGAAAATATTAACATAAAACGTTCACTCGTTCTCAAGAAAACTGATATTTCCAATCGTATAATTTTTCCAAAAAACCTGTCTGGTAGCTAGCGCACTCTACGGTTTCCGTGATCCATCTGTTCTTGTTTGCGCGGAAGGATACTTTGGTCGGTTGTAAAGCCACGCCACGCCTTTCACCCTCCCACCGACCATTCCACAAAATAGGTTGTAGACTTGCATTCGACAGGGTCAAGGGCCTTAAGGGAAGTTTTCATGGCAAAGTATAAACACCAAGCTCAAAATGTAGCTAATAAAATAACCTCTTTCATCCAAGGCTGTAATTCTGTGGTTTTATTTTAAATATAAAATCTTACATTAGACTCAAAGTATTACAGGGACTAATAAATTCAATAGTATCAGTAGCAAAACATGTCATGAGTATCAGACTGTCCTCGATTGTCCTTGCCGGTTAAAAAATGTTTTGGGGGAGAGCGAGGGAGGCAAGGGAGGACGACGATAGAGACCAAATAAAAAATGTAATGACGTTCTCACAATCCACCCTCACATACAATTAATTATAAATGGTAAATTACTTTTTAGTGTGTACTTTTCTCTGTTGAGAGGTTAGGCCTAAGAGAAATTAATTTTACAGGTGCCTAGCAAACGAGGAGAGATGGATAGATACCCGCATTGGTGGCCATGTGGTCAAGGGCGCGACTATACTTGCGACAGTTATCGTGACAAGAACGCCACGCCCATGACGTCAGAGTCAAGCAATTATATATATATACAGTGGTGATATATATATATATATATATATATATACACAGTGATGGTATACGCAAGATTAAGAAGCAGGGGGGGGGGGCTCAATTGGGAGTGGAGGAATGCCCCCCAACCGGCGCAGGCAAACTTTTTTACAATTATATTCGCTTAGAAGTTTTTTTTAAGGTTTTTTAAAGGTATTTGTTGACTTGACCATCTATATTTTTACTATTATAAACGTGTAATTAACATTTTAAGAAACTAATAAAATAATAAATAAGTAGGCCTAACTTAAAGTTGGCTTAGCCACCACATCGGCCATGAAAATATATAAAATCTTACCATTTAGTTTGAAAAGTTCTTCTTGTTAATCCAGATGCCATTTTATCTTTTTGCACATATAACTGAATAGATCCCTACCTAATGTAATTTTCAAAAACAAGTATTTCAGCAGGTACCGTATAAGAAGAATTAAATTCCTTGAACTGAGCCCACGTACACACGCTTTATTTATTGAAGCCATTGTGAAACATCGGAAGAACATTAATTCAACCATCAAAAATGAATTAAACTAAACTAGAAATAAATTCATCACATTCTTTGGAACCGTGCTGTTCAGCATGGAAAAGAGAAACACTGTTGAGTGCTGTAAATAATAAGCTTACAAAGAAAAGTGAAAGAGGAGTAGGTTTTCTTTGCTCACAGTGTTAAACTGGTCATAGACACATTCAACAACCACACCCTCAGTTAATTTTATCTTAAAAGATTTGCGTAAATCTCAGGGCATCCCCAAACTACGGAAGGGGGTGCTTGAGCACCAACTAACCCTCTCCTGCCCTTTAACCCCCCTCTCACCACCGTGAGTACGCTACTGTTTATGTGTATATGCCAAATTATAGGAGGATTTTGTTAAGGCTGGGTTTATAGGCCTATTTAATCTTAACGTATTACTAATAGTAAATAGTGCATAACGTATAGCAGGCGTGGATCCAGGGNTTTAGAAAATTAATTTATTAAATATTTATTTATAAATAAAATACAAAAAAGTTAAATCATACAAGTTTTTATCTTTCCTAGGGGTGTGCGAATGTTCTTTTTTAATCTCAGGTGAAGCAAAGATTGAAACATGTGCAGAAAAGTTGAAGCTGAAACCAAATACAGTTGTTGTTTTTTGTCAAATAACACTATTCTTAATTTTTAAATTATCTACTAATACTTCTAGATAAAGAGAAAGTTTAGTAGGGAAAAAACACACTTTTTTTATGCGGATATATGAGTTTATCCCTGCTTGCGTTATAGGTAAATGTAATTTAATCACCAGTCTGTGTTAAAATACGTTTTATTGCTGTTATGTGATGATTATAATTTATTTAAATGGGTAATATTTAGTGATTTTCAAGTATTTTCATTATTTATAGAGGTTTTATTATTTCTTCAAAACTTCTCAAAGATGCTAAGGTTATAGTGGTTGTCGAAGTGACGAAGTCGAATAGAATGTGACTTAGGCTTCAACTTTGACCTTGACATTTCGAAGATTTGCACACCCCTACTGAATTCCTAGTGCAGGCTGTTCATCTCTTACACCCGTCTTCAACAAAAGCAATGAACCGAGTTAAAAAGAGGGGTGGAGTGTGCTATTTTTTGAAAGACTTACTCCATTCCAGTGAAAAGTACGATAATCTGTTACAAACGAGTCAGAGATAGCCGAAAATGTTTACTTTTAGTATACCTAAACGATTCGTTCGAGAGACCTTAGACGTGGAACATTTTACGTGTGTGTTTTGTTTTGTTAATACTGTTTTGTGTGATCAAGTGGAATTTATAAATATTTCGGTCTCTTTGTAATTATAATGATCTATAATGGTTTTCGTTACTCTTATTGTGCTAATGCATACTGTCATTGTGATATTGTCATTGTGATAATGTCATTGTGATACTTCCTCCTGCTATTAAATTTTGTGATAAATTATTGTCTTTGCTAGCTATGTGATTTGAATAACTAAAATCTCTATAGAAAGTTTAGGACCAGAAAAATTTAATATTGGCAACTTTGTTGGAGCTGAAACTATTCCCGATGACTTAAAATATTACATGCTATTAGAACCGTGGACTCCACCACTGAGTTACAAGTTCCCTAATGTGGTTCAGTCAGGAGGTATTAGACATTTTCAAAGATCATGAATGGACAAGTTTGGTTGACGTACAGTGCCATGGACAATGGGGCTTACTGTAATGCATGTGTACTTTTTGGATCAAAAGAAAGAGGTAGGAGTAGAATATCTCTCGAAAGCTTTGTACGGACTCCGTTTCTAAACTACAAAAAAGGAAATTAAAAGCTTTTCGGACATGCCTCCAATGAATAACATAAAACAGCAATTATAAAATGTTCTAAATTTAAGAATACATTCGAAAACAAGACACAATCAGTTGAAGTCAGATTAAATTGTGAAGTGAAAAAAAAAATTAATAAAATCAAGCACGTTTGATACCCATGATAAAGACGGTTATACTATGTGGCCGACAAAATTTCCGCCTGAGAGGTCATCGTGATGACGGAGAGCTTAGGAAAAACGATAATACAGAAAATGAGGGAAACTTCCGAGCACTTTTGAGATTTCGTATGGATGACAATGATAGTGATTTAAAGAATCACATAAAAACAACACCTAAAAATGCAACAATTATCAGTAAAACAACTCAGAATGAATTAATTGAAGCTCGTGGAGAAGTTATCCTCAGTAAAATTGTTAATTCTATTAAAGCAGGGCAATTTTTTTCGGTACTAGCAAATGAAACAATGGATGTCGGAACAGTTGAAAAAACGAGTCTTTGTATTAGATTTATGGATATACTTTCACTTAAAATTCTATAAGAATTATTAGGTTTCGTGGAATTGAGAAATCTCAGTGGTGAGGCTCTCACAAACTTACTTCTTGAAAAATTGTACAATCTTGGACTTAAAATTGAGAGCCTGTGTGGCCATGGGTAGGATGGAGGGTCTAACATGTCTGGTAAAATCAAAGGTGTGCAAGCTCGTATTAGGGAAAAGCAGCCTCTTGCTATATATATGCACTGTGCTTCTCACAAACTAAATCTGCCCATTTCTAAAGCATGTTTTTAAACCAGCGTAAGGAACTATATTGCTGTGGTCAGTAACATAACAAATGAAGTGCAAGAATCCAGTAAACGAACACTTAATTAAAGCAAAAATACGTGAACAATATCCTGAAGAAACAAAGTGCAAACTCCAAACGCTTTGTAAGACGCGTTGGGTAGAACGACACGATGCATTTTTACAATTCTTACATGTTGTTTATGCAGTTGTGTGTTTCCTACTAAGTATTTGATGTGGAAGCACCATCATCAAAGTCAGCACTTTTACTCACCTCAGTTCTCAGGTTTGACTTTATTATAACTCTGCATATTATTTCATTTATCTTCAGTCTAATAGTCACGTTGTCTCGTCAGCTTCAAAACCCTTCGTTAGACCTAAAAAAAACTGCTATAACATGCTAGCAGATGTTTTAGAGACATTGAAAGATTATAGGAATAACCCTTTTAAATATACAAAAGTAAATCGTAAATCGTAATTCGGTGAATTTGGCTAAAAACCTGAAATTGACATCACTATATTAAGGACCTTTCGGACACAAAATCATGGGTCAAATGTTACTGCATCAAGTCCTGAGGAATATTATAGACCAAATGTTTACCTGCCATTTGTGGACTATCTTATTTCTGAACTGTCAACTAGATTTTCCCCAACTGGCCATGATAATATTATCAAATTAAACTGTTTAATATCAGCATTTGCTAACCAAGACAATGAACTTTTATTACAAGAAGCTCAAACATATGCTAATGACCTTCCTGAGACTCCGTCAGAACCTCGTGGAGAGATTGACTTGTGGCAACAACGCTGGAAACATAATCTAAGGCGGAGTGTCCATCTAGGGTGGTTGACAGCTTAATGCATGCTTCAGGTGGTTTTTACCTAAGCAATAAAGTTCTTCTCCACATTTTGTCTGTTCTTCCCGTGGATATTTGCACTAGGGAGAGATCATTTTCTACCCTAAAAAAGGTTAAAGACATACTTAAGCTCAAATATGGATGAGTAATGATTGCATGGTTTAGCCATGTTAAATATTCATCGAAGCATATAAGTTCATCCTGATGAAGTTTTGGAGAAATTTACTCAAAATAATAAGAGGAAAATGCAATTAATGCATTTATAAAATATGAGGTACGTTTGAACAATGTTTTGTGTAGGTTTTCTAGTTATTGTTATTGCTATTTATTATTATTGTCATTAGTAGTAGAAGTAGTAGTAATTACTGTTGTTATACAAAAGCTACTTGCTATTAACATTGTCTAATATTTAACTTTTGTGGATTTCTAGAGTAATTTAAGTGACAACGATGAGAATTTGATAAGATAAAAAAACTATCCCATTGCTATAATGCATTTTCAAACGTTTTATAATATCCTTATTTAATCTAAATAATAAGCTTACATTGTTAGTAATTATGTTATTTATAAATATTGTGACCCCCTATGAAAATTTGCTGGATCCGTGATTGACGTATGGGGCATAATTTATAGTAAAACGTAGTGATTTGAGTCCAACAATATAAAACATAGCGTATAATGCACAATTCATAGTAAAAAATACAAAAGTTTTTAGTGAAACTTATTGATTAAAGTCTTACTTAAATAGATTGTTTTCACTAATAGAAATTGGCATAACCCGTTTGTTCCAATATATTATAAGGTCTTAAAAATACTTCTCTTGAGGGTTCAGTCAGATCTCAACATTTCTTAAACCATATCTTTTGAAACATAGAACTAACATATTCTTAAGGGGAGTATTTTATTGTATATCAACTTTTATTTTTATTTCGTTCTTATTGTATTATTGTCATTAGCATTATAGTAAAATCACTTCTCAGTAACAGAAACAAAAATGTTACATTTACCCTTTAATTTCAATCAAAAGATAATATTTCACCTTTTTTCAGTAACAGAACTTTAAGAACCTTTTTTTTTTTAAGTTCTGGGGCACATAAAATGTCAAATGTCAACATTTATCACAAGCTTGGAGTATAAAATTATCACTATTACATCACTTTCTATGAATGAGAAAGTAAAAAAAAAAATCATATTAATAAAAATCAATATATATTGTATATACAAATAATATTAGATAAATAATAAGTTAGTATAAATTATGTTTTTCATTAATTTACTTTTGTAAATCATTTACTTGGTTGAAACTTTAAACGTTTGGACCATATGTATTGAAACTAACTGATAAATATAATAGACTAATGTATGTTGTAGAGTGGAGAGCGGATCCATTTTGTTGTCCTTCCAAACCAATTAATTCTGAAGGACCGTAGCTAAATGATGTTCTGGTGCTCTTACCACGAGTCGAACTTGAGTAGAGAGGAAACCTACACACAAATAAACTTGAGATTAATTAACAAAATAATCCATATCGCTTACAGCATGGCGAGACTGGTTGATCGCACGAGCCATTATCGACACTCATTAATACTTGAATACTGTACTTCACCGAGCAGGATTTAAGGTTGAGTGGCTAGCGAGGTTGACCACTAGGTCCTTCATTATAACCACTACTAACTATTTGTGTATTTTTGTTAGCACTGCATCTTACTACCCGTTCTGGTTATACGTTTATGTACTAATTACGCTAGTGGTTTTAAGGATTAGGAAAATTGTATTTAGAGGAAGTGTACTCGCACTTGCGTGGAGGGAGAGTGGAAAACCATTTTGTAAAAACCCGCCCTTAGTACACTAGACCAAGATTCGAACCTGGATCTTCCCGTCATCGGCAGTCTAGTCTAATGCGAGAGTAGCGCGTTAGAGCATGAAGCGTGTTATTTATTTTCATTAGTGTTTTCAACACGAAAGTTATGAACGACTGATTCTAAGAGGAGGAAATTCCCCTTTATAAACGTGGAGTGGGGGTGGTAAAATAACCCCCCATTACAGTGTTTCCAAAACTATCGTTAAGCTCGTACCCCTGCTACTGTATCTTCGTTAAAAGTTTCTCATGTGCTAGCTAAAGGCCAGTTCTCGCGTGTAGTTGTCAATGAATTATTGAAAATAAACACAAAATGAATGTTAGAACACTCATTTCATTAGACTGAATCATCATTTAAAGCTTTCACTGAAAGTGAAAAGGAGGTCTACTTTCTTCATTTTTGGTGATCAAAAATGAAAATAAAATGAACATATAGAAATTTTTGTGCGCTTATCTACACTTATTTTTATTTAATACATTTTTTAGTTCGTGTGATAACTGCACACATATTTCATTAAACACAGCTCGCATTAATTTTACACGGCACCATTTCTATAAATGCAACGGTAGTTGATCAGTCTCATCCTGATCATTATGATCAGTGAGACATGTGAACAAATTTCTTCATTTTATTTTTCATGAAAAATGAAACATTGGAAATGATTATTTGAAAACTACATGTGAAAACTCACCTTTGAAATTAAAGAAATGTCACTGATGGTTAGTTCGTGAATGCTGCTGTAGAACTATTTGCTGAATTCAATTGATTCTGTCCAACTATCAGCGTGCACTGTTATACTTCCAACCGAGCTCATGGCCACATATTTAATCAATTACAGATGAATGAGTCGAATGCCATTATTGTTGGTATAGTTCACCTTAGCTTTTTTAATTACCTTAAACAGTTTTTCAAGTAAAGAATAATTTTTGAAAATCATACCAATAAGCGAAACAACTGCAGGAGAAGATATTTATACAAATTCAGAAATTAAATGCTTGAGAAAATGTTGCCTATTCCAAAATTAATCGGCATAAGCATAGATGGTGCTCGTGAACTGAATTTATTTCCTAATTTCAAATAGACTAACAGTTTCCGTCATTTTAGCAGCGCCCGGGAACTAAAAATTGAGTTTGTTCAAAGAGTTTACCGAAGAACTGGACTGTCAGGATGGAAAGCTACTCCTTCACATCGACGTCCGTCGGCTAAATAAAGGCAAAATCCTTTGGTGAATAAACAAACTAATTCCTGAGATAAATTCTTTTATAAAATAAGTGGGTATGATCTATTATTATTCTTTCGGAATTGGAGGATCCAGGATCTCTAATATATTTTGCATTTTCGATACTACGGTTAAATAAGTCACATTTTAAACTGCACTGTAAAGGCAACAAATCATAAACATGATTTCTGAATTTTAACCATTTTAAGGATATTTGCTATTTTAGGGAACCAATTTTCTTAATATAGATTTTAAATTACATACTTCCTTCAAAGGTTGGTTAATTATTTTAATTACAAAAACTTTGACCCAAAAAAATCACTCAAAATTATTGATCACCTGATGTTGAGTTTTCTTGAAGATTCGTGAAGTTTATACAATTTGAAAAATTTGCAAGCTTTATTTTAAACCAATTTTTTCTTCGTTATGTTGAAGATATATCTCATAAAGTTAATTACGTATTACTAATCTAGATTCTACTACAGTGGGAATAAAAATCATCACAATCTAAAATTATGTTGAAGAAACACACGGCGGTTCGTAACTAGCCAATATTCAGAAGTACCCGCGTTTCTTATTATGCTATAATATGAATATATAAAAATAAATGATACGATGCACCACACACAATTTCGTTCGCTTTAATCTTAAAATGAAAATGTTAACTAAAAGTTCGAAAAAGAAATGAAACTAAATAATATACACTGTTGTATAAACACTCCACCAAAGAACATAAATGTAATAATATACGCTGTTATGGAAATATTGGGAAAAGAGGAACATCTCTGTCCACCAAAGAGCAACAATCAATTTAATATTTCCAAGTACGTACTCCATAAAAAATATATACGTTTTCTTATAGCATAGAAACTATTGGTTTTACATAACTATATTTCAGACTAAAATATTTTTAATTTTAATCATACCACAACTTTACAATAATAAGTTACTTCGCATCTCAAATAATTGGGGTTATACGATCAAAATTGAGAATTTCTGCTTATGTCAATTATCTTAAAAGTCATTTTCATAGGAAAGTGAGAACTTTTATTTTGTTTGTAATATTTAACAATGCCTGGATAAAAAAATTAATAAAAATCATTCTAGCTGATTTTGAAAAAGTCTATTTTATCTCTTTTTGCCCCTCAGTAAAGTACATTTAGTTTTAGGGTTAGATATCCAAATCCAAGAATACCTCGGAGTGTCCTTGTAAAAGCCCTAGATGACCTACCAAGTTTTAGTCCGATCGGTAAGATGGTCTCGACTCAAGTCCGAAACACTGAGAGACGGAATCGCAGAAACAACTTTTTCTGTCGACATTTATCAAAATATCAAATCAGTTTATTTTTATTTTATTTTTTACGATCACAATACTTCTCTCTTCAAGGGATCGAGAGAAAGTAAAAATGTAACTTTATAATAATTATAATAAAATTAGGTAATTTAATTTGAAAGTAAAATATTGAGGAAAGAAATTTTTTTGTCCATATTAGAATAGATAAACGATGGATGATCGCAGGGCCTTTGATCGGTTTTTAAGTTAATTGGGGGCCAAAACGTTTCCCAACCCCTAGGCTAGAAGGATCTCTTGCTCAAGAATAGATGCCAAATTTTAGTTAGGAATTTCCAAAAAGAGTACCACTCTTGAAGTAGTATGTCTGGAAATCATTGTGGGCAAGATGCTAAATGGACACGCAGGTGTTGGCTTGGCTTAAGAAGGTCGAGGAGATGAAAGATTACGAGTGGAGGGAGGGAGGAAGAATATCCTGGGTTCGTGGGTGAATACTGGTGAGTTTAGTGGTTTCTTTCACCTGTGGCTTTCAAGAGGCCTGGTCCTAGGCATAGTTTATATCCCTGAGAGCTGCTAGAGAGGCGTTATCCTAGCTTTCGTGCGGTTTTTGAGGAAGGACACACTTGATCTGCCAAGTGACGGGTGTCAGGTGACACTTTTCTCACTAGAACAGCTAACAAGGGCGTAATATGAGTGAGGGGGTAAGAATTATCGAGTGAGCCAGAGAAACGCTTCTAATAACGGCTTCGTATGTATAAT
Organism: Timema douglasi; assembly: GCA_901482245.1. Lineage (NCBI taxonomy): Eukaryota > Metazoa > Arthropoda > Insecta > Phasmatodea > Timematidae > Timema > Timema douglasi. The sequence goes on from CABEEJ010002980.1 coordinate 22,143, forward strand.
TTAATTTTTACTTATTACGTCTTTCTCTGCTTATTTTCTTCTTCTAAATTGATTGTTATGACTACAACAATTTCATTCTGATGTCATAAGTGAGGTCAGAAGACAATTGAAATATTACGCCTTTCCTTCAGCCAGAGATATAATTTAATACATTGAATTTTCTTATCTTGTTAGTAAATAAATTTGAAATGTAAAAGTAATATTAAAAAGTTTTAAAATTTCTGTTCTAACAATATTTTTAAGAATCACAATAAAGATTGGTTCGGGCTGTAGTGTGGATGATGGTCTGGAACTGTCATTTTCTAGATGCTGATAAGATTAGAGTCTAGAGCTTGAAGCCGGTGGCTGTTTTTTATATCAATGGCCCCTGTTTCAAAAGTATAGTTTTTTTTCTACCATCTGCTTTATGAACATGGTCAGTATCAAGCTTATGGAGATTGTCACAGATAGGTGGGAAATGTATTATGTCATAAAGTTGGGCTACAGAACTTGGTGACTTTATTCAATGAACAACGTATTGCATGTGGTTAAAGAACGTGTGTCATTAAATAAAGTTATTTGGGGGCTGATATCCGTGAAAGCTGGATGGCCGAATATTTTGTATGTCTTTATTAGAGTATTCGGGCATAGACTAGGAATGTGAAAAAAGCATTGATACTTTACTGATATTGGTATTTTTCTTTCGATACTAGTACTTTTTCCCGATATTTTTACTGATATTAGTACTCACACTCAGGTATCGGATCGGTATCGAAAGAAACAACTTTTTTGTTAACTTCATTCAAGCTCGGATTAAATGTTTATTGGGGTGGACTGTGGAGGAAGAACAATTGACAATATTTCTCAATTCTCACTCATTTTCTGCATGACAAGCAAGAAGTAGCTATAGCATTCAATCTATTTTAGCTCGTCATAATTACTAGGTGTTATATCATCTTTATTTATCAATACAGCCCGATGTTTAACCGGGTGACAGGGCGGGTGGAAACAAGTCTACTAACCCTTCCTTTATCAATGAGCACAGTCACCACAAACAAAACAAAACAAGTTTTTGTAGAGCTTAAGGCCCTGCCTACCCTCGCTGGCGGTGTGTTGAGCTTTCAGCTCTCAAAATAGATGGTGTTGCTAACGTTATACAAACTGGTGGATTCCAGCCATCAGGTTGGCAGAATAACTGGTTTGTTTAAACAATTGGGAGGCTGGCTGACCAGTAATCAGCGAGGCCGCAAGCAGACTTTTCCTAGAACTGATAGAGATAAGAAGTGTAGTGCAGGACCGTAAAGTGTGTAGGTGACCAAGTTGGACTAAACGTGGAGAGGTAAAACGTCAAGATACAATCATACTCTCGAGCAGAAAAATTAGCTTATCCATCCCAGCTAGCTAGACACCCCTCTGAGGGGATTCAAATCCCTGCTGAGAGTATTTTGGGGAGATCTTATTCAATCGTATCCTTCTACTCTCCCACGCAAATGTGGGTACATTTTCTTCATTAATTCTGCCTGTTTAGGTATGAACTAATTACGCCAGTGAGTTAGGGATAAATACGTTTCAATTTAGAGGAAGTGTACCCGCATTCACGTGGAGAGAAATTAGGAAAATATTTAGGAAATATCACCCGATCATGATTGAGCCACGATCTCCCAGTCATCGGCAGACTAGTATATTGCAAGAGTAACGTCTTAGACCATGTGGCCACCAAAGTGGGATATTACCAATCCTCATGTCTAAAAAATAGCTAAACGATTAAAATAACATGACTTACCAAACATTTAAAAATTACTTAAGCTAGAGCGGTGGGAGGGAGCTTACGTGAGGGAGGGAGGATCTAAAATCATGTAACAAAGCCTTACGTAATTTAAGGATGGCCCCCCTGCAATAAAAACTATGGGCCATAGATACAAGGCCTAGCAGCCGGGTCATGTTATTGAGCAGAGTAGAAATGAACTCAGCTCATTGATTTATAAATCACCTTTTTAAAAAAGTCTTGCACTATTTTTTTCAAATAAATATCTGGGGAGGGTAGTGATAAATAATACTGTATACTTATTTATAAGAGAAAAAATTATTTAATGTAAAATTAGAGATAACTTAGTTTGGAAGATTTTGTCACTTAACTATAATAAATAACTTATACGAGAGAATATGTAGCTTACGATTTTGTCGTACCATTTATTTGAGTTTATTAGTAAGCAGGTAAAATAAAAAATAACTAAAATTTAATGTGCGAGATTTGGCCACTATGCTTTGATTAATTTTTAAACTTTAAAGGCTAAAGAGGCAATAAAATATTTAAAAAGCAATTTCATTTCGAAGACTAAAACAATTTTGGCTATAGATATATACGTTATTTTTATTACTGTTATCACCACGTCATACATGATAATCTAATTGGGTAGAAATGAGGAAGAAAGCATTTGAGAGGTTATCTACCAGCATTTTTATTTTGGGAGATGGGGAAACCATTTAGGAAAAACTACCCTCAGTAGACCCGAGCAGGATTTGAACCCCAATCGCTCCGCTATCAGCAGGCCAATTTAACACTGGAGTGACGCCTTAGACCACTCGGCCACTGAAGTGGGTATCTGTTATTTAATACGGTATTTACAGTTTTCAAACATCTATAGGATTTACACAATTTTCCAGAAATAAATGTTTTTGGGAATAATTTTTCATCCTATTGGTAGATTTTAACTTGAGTAATATCTCCACGGTGTCAGCCTGCAAGCAGGCTATACCAATCGAGAGGCTGCCGTATGTTGGCGAAGATAGTGCCAACATTTTCTGGTTTAGGGTGTCATGTGGTCAGCACAATGAGCCCTTCAGCCTTCTATCTCAGTTTTTTAGACTGTAGCACTACTTATTCATTCAAGTAGCTCCTCATTTGTCGTCACGAGGTTGATTTTGGTTCCGTTTCAGACCCACTGCTTCACAGACAGAATTTGAAGCCCAGGAGATCAAACCCGGGACTTCGGGACCTGAAGTCGGTAAATCTGACCACTATACCACAGAGGCTGTTGGGTATCAACTACTTACTTACTTTGTGGCATTGGGAACACAAAAGTTAATTAACTTTAATGGTTTTAAATATAATTTTACTTATCATCGGCTCCATGTCGCAGTCAAGAGTGCTAAAATGCTATGACTGAGCAATGATTGCGTAAATTAATCAGCTCTAGTAACTTTGCTAGTTCGATTTCCTATAAGGTTGAAATTAATTAGTACTAACATGATACGAACTCGGCCAAGGCACAATAGATTTTGAACATACTATAAGTGCGTTACAGAGTGTTAGAAACATTTACTTTCAACTAAGAGCTTTTTTAGAAAAAGTACTTGAAACATCAGAATAAGCGTTACATTTTTATATAAAAATATTTATTTGTGTCTTAACTTTGATATCATTCCTACAACAAATAAAATAGTATCGCTACTCATCCGTTGTACTTAAATTAGTAAATAGAGATGGCCTAAACGCCAGTAATATGATACCATTAAACAAAAATTGCCCTTCACAAAAAGCAGTTAAATAATCAATTATATCTTTGAGTTTCTTTGTGCGCCCTTTCTTCCATAGACCCATGCTTCACAAAATTGTTATTCACAAGGATATAAAATAATATTGTGTAAATACTTTTCCACCTCAAAATTTATACAATCCATTGGATCTTGTTCGGAAGCAAAAATAGTCACATTTTATTAATTATATAAAAATAATCATCGTGCGTACTTATTGTTCGGGATTCAATACATTTTTTCTGAAAATAGCGCACAAACTGCGAGAATGCAACAGATTCTGATTAAAAGTAATCACTTTAACAAGCTAATAAAATAAAATTATAATATTCACACTTTAAGTACCAAAAACTTTGTTCATTCTTTTTTTTAATAACTTAGTCCAAAATCAACTCCTAGACCGTAAAATAAATATAGTAGATAAAAACATACTGAGAACGGCTCCAAATTACATTTAGACCAAATATTATTTAAAATAACTATGTTTGATATGACCAGGAATGTTTATTTTTATTTATTACAATAGTGGATTAAAAATTCCATGTATAGTAGTTTTCATATACTCTGAATATTAAAACTTATTATTAAAACGTAAAACGTGTAGTGCTCAAGAATGAGAAAACCCGTGAAAGAATGTGGGATAAGAGTGAAGAATTTTACATGTTTTACTGCCTCAGATAAATAAGGGCTAGTGTCATAAAACTGTGTATGGAGAAGCATGTGGTTTTTTCTTTGAAAATAATGTATCACTAGAGTAACACTCTCATTGAAGTAAGTAGGAAACAACTATATTTATTCACACAGCAGTTAAGATTTTATGAGGATTCTAGTTACTGAATATATTAAGATGTTTATATTTAACCACGCAAATTTTCATAGTTGGACATTGGCCCTTCTTATCCCAATGCACTTGGTATTCATGTTTTTTTTACTCAAGAAGGTCACAGAGATTAGCTTAAGCCTCCACTGCCGCCTGGATCCCGATTCAGCAGGTCAGCCAACGCTTGCAAAAAGATACTAGCTTGTAAATGGGTAATGATCATACTAACGGCACCTATTATCAACTAAGGTAACGTTTTGTAGAAGGAAAATTTGTATTTAAAGCTATGTATTCTTACTAAAGTGTCGACTTGCGAGTCGTTAGAGCTCAATATCGCCGTGATTATTGAAGCCAACCCAAATTTAAAAATACGTTTAAAAAGAACAAGAATTTAACCATTAAATAATATGTTATAAACAAACACTCTAGCTTAATTGTACAAAGAAAATAAATAAATCTATTAATAATTTTTGTTTTCTCATTTAAAATGCATTGAAATGGAAACATTTTAACGAAAATATTTCAATACATATTTTTAGCATGGTTTGAAAATTCCATAAGAATTATGAAAGATGCCCAGATATGTTACTAAAAAAAATAAAAAAATTGTTTATAACCGTGCATTTATGGGTATGCTCAGCCTTAAGGAACCGAGTCAAATAAAGGTGTCCCAAGCAGTCGAAGTAGAAAAGTTTATGTGTGTTGTTTAAGCATATGAAGCAGTACAGGGCATTCTTTCTTATAGTGTTTGTCAATAGTTAATAATCTAACTTAAGAGAGTATATAAACGGCAAATGAAGCTAAAAATTGCATCTACCAGAAAGGAATTATGGAAGATTTTTTTAAGAAGTTAGATAGGACAAAAAGCATTTTTTTAAATTAGTTTTGAAATATTAAAAACCAATATAATGTTCTGTGTTTAAATAAATATAGAAATACAACTATGATGAAAGATTTGAATTTAATATTAGTAGATAAAAAAATAATTTTCCCGATTAAAAGTTTGATACCGATACTTACTGCTATCGATACTTTTCTTTTGATACTAGTACGGTATCGATATTTTTCTTACTATACTTTTAATTTGTACAGTATCTATACTTTTCTTTTGATACCATATCCCTAGTATGGACCCCATGATGTTCCTATAGGTCAGGCATGTAATACCTGCGGCCCGCGGGCCGTGTGTGGCCCTGATTCACGATTTGGATAAATCTAGCAAATGAGGGTTGTGTACCAAATTCTACTAATTACTAACCAAAGATCAATTCTCAAAAATGGTTGGATTTGCTCACCAAATATGTAGAATATTTGTCAGCATATAAGTATATTTTTGCTCATGAAAAGGAAAAAACACCCGAAAGATCACATTTACCGATACCATTTTGTCATCCATTTTGAAAGTGACTTCAACAATAGATTTAAAGCCACTCACACACTTTATCCAAATATAAAGTTTCAAATTTTTGGTAAAAACCTATCGAATAAGTCTTAACATTTTATGTTATATTAATTTTAACTTTAATATAATAAGGATTTTAAAATTGAGATTTTTCGAGTTTAGATGGTGACAATATTGAGCTTTATGGAATGCAACCCCCTCGTTATTTTCAATGTTCAATGTCGTCCGTATGGTCAAACGAGTTTGACATGCCTGGTGTGTCTTTTTAGCAAGGTAAGGCAACGTAAAACATCATTCCATGTTGCATTTAAAAGACAGTCTGTAATATTTTAATTTAATATTGGGACTAATGAAATGTGTGTAAGAATTAAACTGTGTATATGTCATGATCGGGCTCCTCGTATGTATTAAAGTTCCAGTACGCGTTCATATATTTTTTCAAAATTGTTGGCAAATATATTGGTATTGACAATTTCACTCTCTGGATGATAGGTTAAGGGAGATTTTGAATATTGACTAGGCTAAGAGTTTGTTCCAATATTTAGGTAGATACCAAGGTTGATTGAGGCTATAAATCCACAAACTATAAGTCAGATAGTTAAAAGTTAGTTCTGGGCTTTTCTTATTAATTGTCTCTGAATAGTGAGTGTTGGAGGATCTGTCATTTTTTAGTGAATAATGTGATCTACGAAAGATGAACTATTGCATTGACTTTATTTACTAGTACCATTTCTCCATCATTTCTATGATTAGATAATACGCATAAATACTAGATACAATAATATTACAACATATATGTTATGGGTAAAGTTCGAAATTGGATAAAGTCTACATTATCCGTATTATGTTGACATTATAGAAATTGTCATGATAATGTTGAATGAGAGGTGATTGAATATTATGTTTCTAAGTTCATCCTGATAATCTTGATACTATCCAACAGCATTTGGATAGTGTCTGATTCCAGACTTGATTGTAACGTGGGGCGCACGTGACCTGGGAGGGTCACAGGCCGTTCACACGTGAATGTGTGAAACACGAGTTCTTTTAGAGATATTGGGGTATGCTGTTGACCAAACACGAATGAAAATGCCCACGGAATATTCAAAGTTTTAATTATTAAAATTATCACTTACATACACACACTTATTAACTGTGTATCTAAATTAAGTAGACTATAACCAAACAAGTAATTAAGTAAAACAAAAAGCCTTAATCAAGTCTGTAACTTAATAAACTAATAGAGCACACAGAGATGTAAGTAAATTGAATGAACAAATTAACAACCATAAAACACCTAATAACTATTCAAATATTTAAAAACAGTCACAAAAATGATCATTAACACAGTGTTCACAATAACAACAAATATCACTAGTCTCACACACGATACACGGCGGTGACCCGCTATACACAAACGCCGGACTCGCTGACCCACCCGCGGACGCAACGGTCGGGTGAGTTTAGTCCAGGTTAGGTTGTGTGAATGGATAATAAAGTATCAAGTTGGGACATTTTGAATGTTGGTGCAGTACCGCAATCAAATTTCAGGTCCCAGATCAAAATAACATTCCAAAATACAATCCGTATTGAAACTTGCTTAGTTTTACAAATAGTATTCACTTTTATCCAAGTATTGATGGCTAATGTCAAGCTTATCCGGATATGGTGATAAATGAGATAAATTACTTTCTATTTCTGTCTTTATCCACTGCACTTGGATAATGATAGCATCTCCCGGATAATTTAGACATTATCCAGATTTCGCACACTACCCGTAACATATACAATGGATAAAAGTGAGGTCCTACCTTTCCTTGACCTTCACCCCACTACTATCTTATCGGAGACCCCTGGGCAGACTGCCCTTTCTTAGTTGTTCGTCAGAGAATAAAACTGGCGCTGCGGGTCTACCTTAGATGGTGAATGGAGCTTCAGCTCAAATCCCAGGAAAAGGAAATCCTACCAACCCTCTTCCCATACCCAGTTTTTACCAAACAGCGGCCATCACCAATCCCCTCAAAGCACCTTCTTTCCAAATTCTTAAGGCCAGCCAAAATTCCCGAGTAACAAACAAAATCCCTGACAAACACGATCAAACGCCATCGTCCAAACATATCAATTTTTTACTTACCGAATTGATCATTTACTAATACAACGTGTATTTTTTTGTTTTCTCACCTCACACGTTGTATTCACCATCACATCAAGAAGGGAAAGGATTGCGAATGTATCTCGTATCTCAAAAAGCAAAATCAGCCCAAACACTCCCCAACTAGCTTGGCGCTTCTGTCAAGTTGGTGTAAGAGTAGGGGAACGGACAAGAGAAGAACGCAATAGTGAATTGAAGAATAACCGGCCTCTAAGTCCCAGTCGTTATAATAGGTTAAATTGGTCGAAAATGTATGATGGGCAGGGACACGCACATGAGGTCCAGCGGGTCCGGACCCTCCCCTGGCGAACATGAAGTAGCCTAAAACTAAAAATAAAAAGCAATGATTTATCAATGTTAAATCACCTTAGAGCAGTTGTTGAAAATAACCCACTATCTCAATACAGTCTCATTAAGTAATTTGTAATCTTATACGAGTAATGGAATGGATTGACTATTGACTTGTAACTTCTTTACTTTGGACCTCCTCCCCGTAAGAAGAATTTCTGTGGGATCTCCTAGTGATGGGACGTAGCAAACAATCATTCCTAATTTTAATAAATTCCTAGTGGTAATCTAAATAAGACTGTGATAGAAAAAAAAAACTTTTGAAAGGCCATGATATTGCGTCAAAATCTGCGTTTATTTGCTTAGCAAACTTTCTATTATTAAAAAATCATTTACTTCCTGTACACCCTGAAATCCTTCCCGTACCACAATTTGTAAGCGCTGTCCCAGTGCATCCAGCCGAGAATCGAACCTCAAGTTTCCCATAAGTGGTAATTCAATCAACGTGATCCAAACACCTTACACCATGCTATCACTGGTGAGAGCTCCTCTCGATATATTCCTTCCATTCCTCCTTAGAAAAAAGATGTTTATATCTGTCGGTAGCACGTCTGACTACTGAGATAAGGGTACCGGATTCAATTCCTATCACGGCCGGGACATTGATGAATTAACGACCGTGGAACTAGGAAATGTGCGAGTTAATTTGTAACTCGTGTGTTGACATCATCATTTCGTTTATGTGTATGTGTATTCTAAATACCTATAGTGGAACAATAATCTCCTCTTGTCATATAACTAGGGGACAATTTCGACACCTGTTAGTGCTTATGAATGCCGAAAAATACATTATCATTTGTTTTAAGAAATTTTTTAGGACATAAAAAATCATTCAGCTAATTTTTGTTGATTATAAATGTACCTCATTTTAATATATTCTTAATTATATCTATAGGTAGACACATAGTGTGCTCATGTATGTAGGCCTACGCACAGTACATCAATGTTTAATAAATATAGGGAGCTACAGCTTCAAGGAGTTTCTAAGCTTTTAGTAAAACCTACCAGTAGATACCTTCCAGCTTCCCCCAGTTTGAAGCTGTCACTAACTCCACCTACTGTTAATTAATCGTACCACCAACACGTTAAACTATGTACAGTTTTATACGCCCATAATTAGTTTATGGAAGCGAGTGTGTTCTCAGCCTACTAATTTCCTTAATTCTTCTTTTTTTAAGTTAAACTTTAGCAAACGAGTTTTGTAACATTCTTCAAGAATTCATGGCTTTCGATATGTTGAAAACCAAGTTAAATATAAGAGTGAACTAAGAACACTCCCAAATAACACTGGATTAGAAAAAGAAAGAATTAGACAGACATGCATCTGCTCTAGACGGCGTTCATTAGATTTAAATCAAAATTATGAAAAAGATTTTTGTTATTTTGTGCACCACATCTTACCGTGTTTATAATGTGCCCTTGTTTGTTTTTTCACCGTGTTTTTCTATCCATCCGGACGAGCCACATTTAGTTAAATTGATGGGGTATGGATGATAAAGGTGTAATTTAGAGAAAAGGTGCCCTCATTTTCGTACAAAGAACGTAGGAAGTCCATTTAGGAGAAAACAACCTCACTTCATCAAGCTAGGATTCGAACCCTGACCTCCCCATCAATGGTGAACTTGTACTACTATGCGAGTCTAGCTCCTTAGAGCTCGTGAAACCCGGTGAATATTTTAATATTTTGAGAGTAATTAAATAATTTAATCGTGAATTGTATTGCATAAAGTTAACTGTGCTCAGAAAGTAACTTTGCTTTTTTAATAAAAGTTGAGCACTCTCATCGGTGGGTATGTGAACTAAATATCAAACGCATCTAGCCGGGTTTAACCGGTAACCGAGAGGTTAGGGTTCGAATCCTGGCTTGATGTAATTACTGGTGGAGGTTTCTTCCTAAATGGTTTACCAGTCTCCCTTCACGTTAGTTCTGATATATTTCCTCTAAATACTACCATTCAGGCGGGTAATAAGACCCGTTGTAAAAATATACATACCGTATATCTTATACATAATATTATATCATAAGTATATACCCTATGCTTATAGCAGACCTTCACAACATATAGCCCGTGGTCTGTTAGCGACACACCCAGGTATATCCTGAGGCCCGCGAAGGACTTTATTTACCATCATAAATAATTGTTGTTTGTTGTGCGCAAAAAAAAAAATGGAAGAATTTAACTTGAAGATTTCAAAACTACTAGTAGTTTTTATTGAAGATAATCCAATTATGATTTGAAAAAACAGTGGATTGGTGGTACTCATTGAAGAGTTTCGAGTTGAACAAATTGTTTAGAATAGAATAACATGACATTGTAAAATTGGGCCTTAATCTTCAATAACTAATATGAAAGTCTAGTTTATACATCAATATAAATATTAATTTGTTTTAGAACGAAAGTTTGACAGCAACAAATATAACAAATTACTTCTCAACACAAAAATGAAACGTTAAAAATAGTTCAAAGTTCACTCTAACACCCTTAAGTCTTAGGCCCAATTTTACAATGTCATGTTATTCTATTCGTTAGGGCTTAACATGAGGTTAAGCGATAACGACCACTACTTTTGATTTTACAATGTTTGGTTAGCGCTAATGTTCACGTAAATGTGCTCGTAAAGTTAACGCGAGGTCTACCTTCCGGTTAGCAAACATAACGTCCACATTAACAACGCTAAACACTCCGCCATATTGTTTTCAAGGCGATTGT
>CABEEJ010002980.1:40968-53009 GCA_901482245.1 Timema douglasi
ATATATATATATATATATAAGATGTGAGTGTACCAAGGAAAAATAAAGAGTTCTTTTCACTGGATTAGTTAATACATAGGCACAACGGCTTAAAGCTCCTGCAATGGGAATAAGTTTTTTTGTTATATTATTTATGTGGCTTTCCCATAATAGGTGCTTGTCAGTAGTTAGGCCCAGATAAGTGAGAGAGTCTACATATTCCAGTGTCTCATTTTCCATGATTATTTTATTTTTTATTATTCTTTTATAGTTCGGTTTTGAGAATAGAATAAGTTTTTTTTAATTAACAGAAAGTTTATTGGTATGAATCCAGTCTAGCAACATAGGGACGTCAGATTCAACATTATTTAGTAGAGCATTTATATCAATCTTAAACATAAGAAAGTGTCGTCTGCAAAAAGCTGAATGTGTCCATTCAAGTTAATTTTGTGTAAATCATTTATATAAACTAAGAACAGAATGGGTCAAAGAATTGAACCTTGAGGAATGCCACAAGTTATTTGTTTATAGTCACTAAGGAATTTTGAGCCTTGCTCATTTTTTATCAGAACTCTTTGATATCTATGACCTAAATAATTTTTGAACCAAATTAACGGAGACTTTTCTATTTGAATACATTTCAATTTATCAATCAATATCATGTGATCAACTGTATCAAAAGCCTTAGTCAGGTCAATAAATAAACCCATTCCCAAGTTTCCCTTGTCAATAGTATTTTGAATTTTTATTATTAGGTCAGTAGCTGCAGCTTGAGTATTGGAATCTTTCAGGAAACCATATTTTTCAGCAAAAAAATAGTTTTTTTTAATTTAAATATTCCAAGAGTCTATTTTTGACATATTTTTCTATTATTTTTGCAAGATTAGAGATGAGACTAATAGGCCTAAATTTACTACAAAGATCTTTAGTGCTTTTTTTATGTATAGGAACAACCAAGGATTCTTTCATTTTATCTGGCACTATTCCAGTTAAAAAGGATAAGTTAATTATTTTTAATAATATAGGACTTAGACTTTCCTTTTACTAGCTTTATCAATATAGTTGTTATATTATCATTCCCTGGCGAACAGTCGTTGGGGAGGGAGTTCATTATAGTGAGCAGCTCTGGAATGTCAATTTTTTAAACTCACTCAAACTTTCTTCATTTTTATTCTTAGATATTCTTAGCACAGATCCAACGTTTCTAATACTTTTAGCCAGAACTGGGCCAATGTTTATAAAGAAGTCATTGAAAATATTTGCAATATCCGTTGGGTCATTGTTGATGATATTTTTGTTACCGGTATCTCTAATTCTTTTAATAACCTGTTGGGATGTCTTATTATTATTATTATTATTATTATTATTATTATTATTATTATTATTATTAGCACCGCGTCTTACTACCCGTTCGGGTTGTACGCACTTACGCTAATGTGTATGGTAGGGTGATTGGGAGATGAAATGGAGGACCTACAGTTTAACGTGGAATCCGAACCACGGTGGAGGCCTGGCATTCCTCACATGGGATGTCTTATTGCTTTTACCAAGAGTGTTGTTAATAACTACCCACGTTTTCCTCATGTTCCCTGACGTTCTTTCAAACTTATTGTTTGTATAGTTTTTTAATAATGCTCTACGTAAGTTTGTGACCCTGTTTCTTAGAATTAAGAAGTTTTGTTTATAATTTAAGTTGTCTTTAGCTTTTTTCATTTTGATAAAGTATCTATCCCTGGCCGAGATTAGATTGAATAGTTCATTAGTAAACCAAGGGGTAGATAGTTTGTGTCTAATAGTGTTAAATTCTGCTCAAAATATTGTTTAAATTTATCAAAATTTGTTTGTTTTAATTTGGTTATTAATATTGCCATTGTTGCATCGTGGGTTATTGTATCTAAGATTGGGAGTTGAACAAAATAATAAAAACATTTTGGGATCAGATATATGATGCTCCATGCTATAGATTTTATAAGTATTATTAATAGAGTTTATTATAAAGTGATTTTAAAATAACTACTTTGTACATTTCAAGGCATTCTTCCCTTTAACTCATGTTTTTTTTTCTAGTTGTCGATAGTTCGAACGGGCAGTAAAATGCGTAGAACGCTCAAAATTGTAATTGAATGTTAGGTTTTGATTGTGTGTGTGTGTGTGTGTGTGTGTGTGTGTGTGTGTGTGTGTGTGTGTGAGAGAGAGAGAGAGAGAGAGAGAGAGCAAATGAATCCCAATTAAAAAAATCTTGACTCCAAATAGCATCTGTAAGTTTTCAATTAAAAAAATAGTGTTATGTGGGGAAAGAACATATTGAACCTAATAATTACTCTTTTACTAGCCACTTTTAAATACCTTATTTAGTAATTGTTATTTTTTGATGTTTACCTCTTTCTCTCAATATTGGTTTTAACTTAAGACTATCTATCTTAAATGAATCTTGGAAAAGTAGTGACCAAACATTTACAATATTCATTAGTAATTTATATATAAACGCCTTAACTTAAAGCAGTCTACTATTATTAGCTATTATTATAAAGTATAATAAATATTTAATTTGAGGATGCCCCATACCATATCATAGATTTATAATGAATTGTATATCTTAGTAAAGTTCTTCAAATGCATAGGGTACTTATATTTTTTAATTACGGCGTTGGTAACCCTACCCAAACACCTTTGTTTAATTTCGTTTGAGCCCATTTCACGAGTGTTTTTGACGATTACCTAAGTGATTTTAAATTGGCTCTTTTTTGGAAATGTAAATCTTGTGCTTCATTAACATGCAAACTTCAAGAGAAATTAAAAATTCATATGCGGATTTTGTACCGCACAGGGAAAGTAACATTGTGAACATCAAAGATGGACAGGTTCGTTGTTTGCTACCAATTGGATATACTATCACAAGTTTAAAAATATTGGTTGTATTTAACTGGTTTTGTTAGTGCTATAAATTTAACGCTGCTATGTCTTTATTCAAGTAGTACTATAATATAAAAAAACTATCATTCATTGTCATACACACACATTTTAGGCCAGTCAATAACACTAGAGATAATGAAACGGGCCAGCCCTATTGGAATAAAAAGAAAGATTGAAGCAATTAAACATGGGTAAATAAACACACGTATTATCTAGATACTAGTTCTTTAATACATCACAATCTGTGTTACATACCAACATCGTGGTGACTTCATGGGAAGGTCCCGGCCCCATCCGATGAGACGCCGTTGGAATAGTGGTGGAACCGCGGCACTCAATAATATTGCACTCGACTGGCCAGAATTTCCTGAAAGATTGAAGCGACGCCTAGCCAGTTCACTAGGCCGAGTTGACCTTCTAGAACATTATGGATGCTGACCCCCCACCCTTCACGGCGAGGGGTCAGCTCGACCGAAGGAAGTAACTTGCACGGCAATTGATGAAAGGAGGAATAGAGACTAACCTACGTCTAGTCTAGGCCTAGGGATAGTTGTTAGGTTTTGTTTGAAACTCTAGTTAGTAGGTGTTTAGGGAATACTTAGGATTAGGTGTTTAAGGAATACTTATGTTTAGGTGTTTAGGGGATGTTTATTCTGAGGATCGGCCAACTTTGTTATTTGATGTCGATTGCCATCAGTTTAGCTTAATATTATGATATTGCGCTTCACACAAGCTCCCTGGTGAGTCCTCAGACCAGCGGCTTAAAATGGGAGTGTATCCCACGTCATAACTTGTATGGTCATTTACCTATTTCAATGGTAGCTTGTTGGGGAAGTGATAGTTCTGATAATTCAAGGGCCTTGGATTGATGGCTAGTTAGGTATTTTGTTTTATATTGAACTCCAGTTGAGTTCAACCTGTGGGGCACCTCTGCCCCTCAGGCACAGCCCGCGGTAAGGGATATATAAATATATTTCATATTTTGTTTATGGTGAACTCCTGTTGGGGTGTTCAACCTGTGGGCCGCTTCCGCCCCTCTGGCACGGCTCTTAGTGTTGATTATTTAACCATTAATTACATCTTGCTTTTCCTCTGTAAATTTCTCTTTGCTGTAATACTGTTGTCGCTCTAGGAAACAGAACTTGAATCTGCCCCGTATCACGATACGTACGTCTGTACCTTGTACCCTGCCAACAGGTTAAGCTTACGGATTGTTTCTAACCTTCTAATGAGGTCAAGTTTGACCTTCATGCATTTAATACTTTGGTCTGTGCCTAGCCAAATATCTTGCTTGACACAGTCAAGGCTATAGACCGTACTCATTGAGATTGTGTACCTATGATGTTTTATGTATCATGTGCAGTTGCATGTCCATTAAATCATTGTTATTTAAACTTATCTTCATATTGTTATTTCTTATATATTGAGATTTATGTATGTATTGTCCCACCTAAAATATCCCATCACCGAGGGTAGGGTGGGGTAGTGGTTCAATAAAAACAATCTTGGATCAGTAGCCTAGCACACAACATAGTATCTAAAAAGCATTTGAATGTGTACAATTTCCAAAGTAGACCCTTTCTTAACAAACACATTTTCCAGGAGAAGTGCTAGATGTACATAGATATATGGGACAATTTAATGTACAGGTAACTAATGAAAAATCAATGTTTGGAATCATTAGTTTATATATTAAATACTCGCTTATCTTAAGTCTATAAGAAATTGTATTTTGATTGGTTTTTAATATGGTATGTTAACTATTAAGTAGAATATCTTCTAGCAGTGTGTAAAATCTGTGGATACAAACAAATAAAAGCTATTTAATATGGGCCTAGCCCCTACTTACTAACTTTCCTTGTGTGAACTATTTTCATTTTAGTTTATTTTTATCTCACAGATTCATCACAAGTTTCTGGAGAAGATCCAAGAAGCTGCACACAACCTCCTTGCAAAGTTAGAAGCCAGTATTCCTGATGGAGATTTTAGGGATGTGTCCATATATACAGGCTCCTCTGGCATAGCTCTCTTATATACACTTATTGGAATCAGACAGAAGAATTCTAAGTATTTGAATGTGAGTTGTTTTATATTATATGATGACTCAAAGTTTGCTTTTTTTTACTATTATTTTACTACTATAACCACAATATTTGTTTAAATCTAGAGTCAGAATATAATATGCCTCTTTTGTCTACCCAAATCTTGCATTCAGAGTTAGTTTTAGATCCATATTTATATTAGCATTAAATTCAAACACTTTAATGCAAAACGAGGTAGCATCATCTGTGCATTGTATTTTGGTATGAAGAAACTTTTAGAAAATACAAATATATCTATATGCTCAACATTGAAAACATTTTGGCAACTTAGCTCAGTCCGTAGCTTGTCTGCCGATTGAGCTAGGGGTTACGGGGTTGATCACAATACTTAATGATTAGCTCGCTATTTGCGCGCTGCCCCCCCCCCTCCCCCACCCCCCTTCTACAGTGACAATACATTTACATCAGAAGTGCTGTCACATTACTCAATGATATTTTCGCGGCCTCCTTCCCCTCGCCTAACTAGCATCGGAAGTGCTCGAGTCTTATCGGCTCTTAGCGGGGAGAGACCCAGTTGAAGCCAGCCTAGCCCGTCTGTATAGTAATATACACGCAAACACTTGGCGTTCTGTCACAAGTAAATGTAATTTTTGTTTGCTTCTTATAAGTGGTAGTGTTGGGGTTGCTAAGCTCATGTAATTGTTCCCTTTAATGAAAGAGCTCTTGTGACATGTCAAAATGTTCAATTGTCAATTTAGTTTGACAGTGTTTGAAAGTGAGAAATATGGAAGGGGACTCCGATTTTAAAACGATTCCCTCACAACAAAGCTTGGGGGAGGGACCTGAGACAAGTAGCAGGGTTAGTGAAGGTAGTTCATTGGGATGTAACACTGCTGATCACCTTTCGCAATCCTGCGTTCTCGACGGATTTTTCACAATCTCATTTGGAGCCCTCACTTTTGAAGAAAAGCAGCAAATAATAATGAAAGGTAGGCCAACTACAGACATTTCTGCTAAAATGAAAATGAAAGAATATACACGTCATTTCTAAACAGAATATTATACATCTTCAAAATGGTTAACTGCATGCAAATAAAGAAGCAGGCTGAATTGTTGGCCTTGTATTTTATTCGAAACAAATCAGGGAGTGTGGAATAATAACGGCCTTTGTGATATCAGCAGTTTCCCAAAGCCAAGATGCGCCATGAAAAACTCACTCACACCTATCCACAATAACTGAATTAAAAATTTTCAGGAAAAACAGAATATATTTTCAACTGAGTGAGCAAAAAAGGCTAGACATTTTAAAACATAATGCAGAGGTTGGTTCAAACCGGGAACTAATGAGATGATTGATTGATGTGTGCTGTTTTTTGGCTGAACAAGAGCTGCCATTCAGAGGTCACGACAAACAGGAAGCTTCCCTTAACCGAGGAAACTACATTGAATTAATGCAGTTACTTTCTAAATACGATAGATTGGATTTTCATCTCCAGAGCAGGGGTGTGTTTAAAGTAACTTCCAACAAAACTCAAAACGGCATAATTGAATGTGCTGGTGATGTAATTTTGGATAAAATTAAATCAGAAATAAATTATGTATTTTTTCTAGCAATAATGTTTTACGAAACTACACACATTACAAAGCTCTTTTAACTTTCAACAATCCCTCGATATGTGGAAGATGGTAACATTTATGAAAGATTTATTGGTTTTTCAAATCTTCTCTCGTTTTAAACGTGAGCAAAAACTTGTAGCACAAGCTTATTATGGAGCCGCTGCAAATTCTGGACATTTAAATGGCGTTCAAACGCTTGTGATAAATAGGTGCTCAGGTGCACTTTTCATCCTCTGTTATGCTCACAAACTTAATTTAGTTCTTTCTCAGTTTATGAATCATATAACAGAATGCAAGATATTTTAAGACATTGAGTGGCATTTCAAATTTATTCTCATGTTAATCGAAACAAATTAACGCTCTTAATCAATCTTAGGTAAAGAAGCAGTTTTCAACAGTTGCCAGTGTTTTATTATAACATACAAATTTAACTTTGAGCCATGGTCAACAACCTCAAGACAGAATTAATTATACAATGAAGGTTATAAAACAAATCCATGCCAGAACAAACCCTAAAAGTATCATACACAGTGAGGCCAACTGACCAACAAAATAAAACACTTTTCTGAGTTAGGCGCTACTATACAACTTATTAAACAGTCAGTACAAGGTGGAATAAATGCAAGATATTTTTTAAGACATGGGGTGGCATCCCAAATTTATTCTCACATTAATCAAAACGAATTAATGCTCCTAATCAATCTTAGGTAAAGAAGCGGTTTCCAACAGTTGCTAGTACAAGGTGGAATTGCAATTCCAGAATTGTGAACAGGGTGAATGAAAATAAAACAGAAGTCATACAGTTTTTTGAGAATATTGCTGAAAATCCAGATAGTTGGATACTGAAGCTTTCGTGACTGCTAAATGGTATGTCATCATTGAGAAATATCAATTTCGCCTTTTTTTTTGAAGGTTTTCAGCAACTTTTTTTTTTGTTACTGGGCACATTAAAAAAATTTCAAACCATAACTTTTGATGTGAAATACTGCATTGATAACATAAAAGAGACGATTTCTCACCTCGAAGATGCTAGAAATGACTTTGAAGAGAAGTATATAAAATTAGAAGATGATGACATTGTGGAAGCTTCTAAGAAGAGACTTAGAGAAGATGACTCGTTGAATCCCAGAAATAAATATGTGTGTCTTTACAATGAAATTATTGACGTCATGGTTGGTCAAATGTAGCTGCGTTTTCAAGATCTTAATGAGCTGAAATTTATTGAGCTGCTAGATTGAAAAGAATTTCAAAGCTTTTAGTCTTGTTTTCTTGACAGTTTATTTTTGTCACTTCAGTCAAGCTTTGGTAGTCTTTTCTATCTTGGCAGTTTCCGAGGTGAATTAGTTTACAGACTATCAGACTTTTCAGACAAGACTGTGACTGAAATTATGAAGTTCCTGGAGGAAACAGACTTAGCAGAAGAAGCGTTCTGAAAAACATATAAATTATAATGTTTGGTATCAACAATACCAGTGAGCACACCCACCGTTTGTTTGAAACGAATTAAGACGTGCGTTACACCCAATGTGAGAATAGACTCTCCACACTCCCCTTGTTGTCAGTTGAAAAAAGCTTGCTAAATTAACTGCAGAGTCAACAATCATTCTCTGATGCTGTTATCGACAAATTCATTCAAAAAGGTGACAGATATATTACATAACACGGAAACACTGTAAAAATATGGTTGATGTTTTTTGTAAAACAAGTTATATTGATCATGGACAAATTCGCTATCACACATTACCGCACGCACACAAACACAAAAGGTGTAAACACGTCTCACATTCCTCAATCTCGCGGCTGAGCTTACACATGCAGATTATTTGCAAGTTTTACCTTGAAATCATTCAATTCTAATTTCTTTATATTGTTGGTTTGGGTATTCCAATAATGAGAAGCTGAAACAGTGAAAGAATTTGAGTAGGGATTGGAATTATAAATAAAGATGAGTTTTCTAATGAATTAGTGGTGAAATTAATATTAAAGTTTAGTGAGCGTAGGCCTACTAATGGAATAGAGCTGGGGTGTGGGAAGCTGAAAGTCAATAGTTTCTTTATGGCTGTCATCTATTGTAGAATTCATCTTTTTTTAATTTGTAGCAAAGATATTCTCTTATAGTAATCATACAGTATCTATGATATGGTGACAATAATTTGCTGGAGTTTCTTAAGTAAAGCAAATAGCACTCAGTCACTATGCAAAAGATAAAACTCTTAATGTATAAATTATATAATTGATATAATGATGTAATTCATGTTAATGTAAATGATATAATTATGTAATTTAAATTACATAGTTGATAAATGACACTTGGACACAGGAATTGAACCCAGAACCTTTGGCTTAGCGTGTCACTGCCATACCACTGAGCTATAGATGATTTGTCTTGTGCTAAGGCTCATTCTTCATGCATAGTTTAGGCCGAGTCTCTGATGGATGGATGGAATCGTCACTACATATGAGCAACCAATAGTATAGCGAGCTATCATATACCACAGCCGACTGCAACTCAGGAGGACTGTTATGCTGCCAAGTTTATAATACAAGATTGAAATATTGTTCACTCCATACAGACACTGCTGTAATTACAATAATTTGCAACCTGTGTGTTGATATTCATTAAATGTATTAAGCCACAAGTTGTTAAAATTATCTCACAATTGTTAATTCACTTTTTGATAATGACCAAATACATTTAACCATGTGAAGTTGATAACTGTCTAAACATTTATATTAAAAAAGCTGAATTAATAAGTGATATGAATAAATCCTTGGCTATTTCTTTTCTCTAATATCAAATGTCGCATACTCTGCTTTCAATTTAAATAAATATGAATTTGTCTCTTGTTACAGGAAGCAACAGCTCTACTTGATAAAGCATTTAAAAGACTGAAATTACGAGATGTAACATATTTATGTGGGGGTACTGGACCACTTTCACTGGGCGCTGTTATTTATCATAATAGTGGCTGTACAGCTCGTTCACAGGAACTAGTAGACAGGTGAATTATTCATAGCTAGGCAGTGGAGGTTTTCCAATATAAACACTATTAATTTATATTTATAGCTTATTTTATTTCATTCTACTATATTGACAGTTTAATTCAATAGTTTCTTTGTCTTTTGGGATTATAAATTTGATTCCCAGCAAGTTTGGAAAATTTATTATCACAGTAATTGAGGCCTTCCTTTGCAGAGTGATGAATTGACAACCATTGTGTATGTTTGTTCTAGAGCTAAGTTAATTTGCAATTTGTGTGCTGATATAATCAGTTGCTTCAGAAAGTGCATGCCTGTAGGGTTTCTTTTTAATGTTCACTTTGTATCTTACTAAGGTTATCAGGGTGTCTAGCAACCTGAAAAACAGGGAGAGGTCAAGGAGTTTGCTTGGTCAGGAAAAAGTTGTGGTAGAGTCATGGAATTCTCTCATATGTCTGGAATACACACCGCTAACCCTTTTAACACAAGTTGTTTCTGAGCATACTAATCACGATTTTCTAAGTCAACATATGATATTCGTAAAGTATTTCCTCCCCTTTACCGCACGTCTTCAACCAAAGTTGAGTTATGGTTATGGGCATAGGACATGCGCATGAATTCCATTATACTATAACTTGAAAAGAATGTGTCTCACAATAATGTTAAACTTTACGGGTGTAAGGTGACCTTTTAAAATTTTGATATAATCTCACTGAAATTTAACTTATACCCTGATTTTGGTTCGAAGAACAGTTCAGAAAATTCCTTGCAGCCAACATTGAGAACATTTTATTATATTATTCGTGTTATTTTATAGCTATTGATAATATCTATCAAAAGTGATAGCTACAGAAAACATGAGCTGATCTATCAATTTAAAATACTTTGAGTAACTTTAGTAACAAACTTATGCTGTTATTCCTACCAAAATTGTACTATATATTGCATTATCAAATAGCTCATTGCTTTATGCTGAAATCCTTTAACCCCTTCATAGAATGACACAATTGCAGAATGTGTATGTCTAAAAATATTATTACATTAATAAAGTAGTGGTTGTAATATATAGTAACAGGGAAAGTTGGAAACTGGCTCTGGAAAACCTGAAGAAATCGGTAAATCTAAAAATATGGTGTGGCTGGACACCCTGGTTATACATAATTTGTTTATTATTATTATTTAGCACCGCGTCTTACTACCCGTTCGGGTTATATGCTTTAAGTATTAATTATGCTAATGGATTAGGAATTGGTAAGGTTGAATTAGAGGAAGTGGACCCGCATTTATGTGGAGAAAGAGTGGAAAACCATTTAGGAAAAACCACCCCCAGTTCACTCGACCGAGATTCAAACCTTGATCTCCCTGTCCTCAGCAGTCGAGCTCAACCCGACTAGCGCGTTAGCCAACTACGCCACACAGGCGGGTAATTTGTTTATTAATTGGATACTAGGTATCCTTGTGTTGAACTTTTATTGCTAAGTGTGCTTTCCAAGGCTAAGTGGGTTTGTGAGCTGTGTGTTAACAACTTCATTTTCAGAAAGTGTATATTAATAATTTATCCTTTCGACATGTTTAAAGAACATGAACCTCACCATTTTAAAATAAATATGTAACTGATCATATGACTAAACAAAGAAATTAATATGGTAAATTATGATCAATTAATATGCAGGTCAAAGGTTAACTTTTTCTGGAAACTAATTGACAAAAATGACACTAGACATGTAGATGTATATTTCAATAGTATTAAGAAAAAATGGCACGTCCAGAGGGGGAGGGGAAATAGGGTGGTCGGACTCTCTCTCCCCAACCCTCAAATTAGTTTTCAAAAATTTGCAAACAAAGGATCTTTCCAAATAGCTTCTAGAGGCATCCAGTTTTAAAAAAATTGCTGGGAGATTATCATTCCAAATAGCTTATGGAGGATTCATTTTTCAAAAACTACAGTAGGCCTGCTTTAAATAACTTCTGTAGGAAACTAATTTTTTTAAATCTCCAGGCAAGGACTACTTCAAAAAACTTCTATAATCATTTAAATTTCTAAAATTTTCAAAGTAAAGACCCCTCTGAATAACTTTTAGGAGGATCAACTTTTCTATCAACATTTCTCTCCCTCCTTTGGGTTGGATAGCAAAACTCTTTATTATAGTTACTGCCTCCTCCCTCTAAACAAATAGGATTCCACCACCACTTCTCTTTGAGTAAAACACTAAAAGTGTCCTGGTTTTGGGAGAAAATATTATGACAAGCCTACCATTAAACACATTAAAATTTTCCCAAAAGCTACCAATTTTGGAAAAAGTACTGGGGAAATAGCTTTGATACATTGTATATAAACTAAGGTCACTTACATTATTGAAATTGACCCCCCTAAGTTACTGTAAAAAGAATTTAAATAGCATCTAGAGACATATTTTAATAGTCATAAATTGTGTCTTCACCCCCAGTGACTATGGAATTGTGTGCCCCCCAACACCCAACCTCTCTACCCAAATTTAATTCTGGACATAA